>QLSS01000390.1:33888-107065 GCA_024372645.1 Trichomalopsis sarcophagae
GACGAGTTATGAGCGGTGCCCGTTTAAATTGGGTCACCCTGTATATACACACACACATAATATATATATATATATATATATATATATATATATATATTATACTACATACTGTATACTCGTACGTAGGCATATACATACAGTAAGAAATATCGATAAATGTTGCTACAGGCGGCTTATAACTAAAGAAATCTCGCTTTCGTATACTAGGATCGCATGACTATCAAGGAAGTGTCACAAGATGAAGGCTGTGTCTTACAGTATAGGCATTACTAATTTAGCAACTAACGTGAAAGGAGGCGGAGTAGTTTCCGCCCATTTCCGAGCTTATACGTTGTCCATATAGGAGATGGGCGTGGTCTTTAGCCACACACTATTGTAAATAATATAGTATGTGTTAATAAGATATAGTGCATATATGGCTAATCTGAGTTTTTCATTTACATTTTAGATATGAATTCGCATAAACTATTAAGGCATATGTTGAGCACATGCTCTGTATAAGAAGCGAAGATTTTTTGTATAATTGTGTATAATTGAAAGATATAAAATTGTGTAAATGCAGTGTAGTATACAATTGTAAAAATAGTGTAAAATTATAGATATTAAAAGAGTATAAGTATAGATAGTCATAAGCGCCGCGGCTTCGTCTGCTTTTCACACTCGCCTTCGTCGCACTACTGAGAAACTTGATCAATAAAACAATAGAAATTTGTATCTATGAGGGTAAACACACAAGCACTTTAATTTTAACCAGTACTTTAAAAACCGCTGCGGTAATTTGACTTGCTGTCACTCCTGGTCGATGCTGTTAGGATCTTAGGTTATTTTTATATTATTGTGAAATAATCAAAAGCATCAAGGTCAGCCCAAGTTCAATAAATATTTGCGAATTTGTCTACAACGTGTATATGAATGCTTTTGAAACAATATCGAACCTGATCGCCTTTCGAAAATCTCTTATCGAAAATATCTTCGAAACCATCTTCAAATCGTATCCGGACACTTCACCTAAAGACACTTCACCAGGCGACATTTCGCCAGGGACATTTCGCCAGGATAACATTTCGCTAGTGCGACATTTCGCAAGCAATGACATTTCGCCAGTAGATATTTCACCAGAACGACATTTCACCAGTGCGACATTTCGCCAGGAATCGTATATAATGCTTTTTTAACGTATTTCTCTACCCGGACATCTCTGAAGGCTGATATTTTACTGTGTCGATGTTGGGATATTCTCGCGTCATCAACCCATCAACTCGGTACTAGAACAAAACTGCTAAGTTCAATATAAAACCATGGTCAGCCCGTGGAAGGGCGCGAAGCGCCCGACATACTCATAACCCAGGAGGGTCAACCAACATGGTACTAGAACCACTGCAGTAATAAAGCCACTGCTGTACCATCCTGTGTTGGGGCTGTTGGGGTTTTAGGTTATTTTTATATATGGAGAGTTCAATTTTAATCCATGGTCAGCCCGAGTTGACCCGCCGTTTTATTTTGTACGTTTCAGTGATCTATCATCGTCCACCTGATTGTGCTTACGTACAATTTCTTTTCTGGATTAGTTTGTCACTCGTGAGTACTTTCACAGAGTCGTTAGTAAGAATTACAAAACCATTTCTGTTGCTTTTCCGAATTTGTCACAAAACTTTTAATATACCTTTACAAAATGTTGTCAGTACGGTAACTAAACTTTCGCAAAACGTTTTAAAAACGGTTTGCGAAAGATCGGTAAAAAGGTTTTACACACACAAACACCCTACAAAAAATAAAACTTACTTCTGGCGAAATGTCGCACTGGTGAAATGTTCTGGTGAAATATCTCCTGGCGAAATGTCATTCTTGGCGAAGTGTCGCACTGGCGAAATGTCATCTTGGCGAAATGTCCCTGGTGAAATGTTGCCTGGTGAAATGTCCCCTGGTGAAGTGTCAGGTAGCCCTTCAAATTGTCGACCCGGAAATTTTTTTTTTATCAAATGTCTATTTGGACTTTAAAAGCGCTTAATCAAATTTCGGCCAAAAATTTTTTGATCAAATCTCCGGTCGATCAAACTTTCTCGACAAAATCAATATCTCCGTCGCTCTAATAGTTTTTTTATCAAATCTGCGTACTCCGTTTCTATGAAGTTTTATCAAAAATATAAATTTTACTATTAAGAAGCTTCTCCTAGGAGAAAGCAAGATAATTATGACAAAATAATTGACAGAATATGGTGTTCACAGAAAGCATCAAGAATATTAATATCATGTAAAAAGATTATCATAAATGAAAAAATAAGAGCATATTACCTTTTTAAACATGTTTGACAGTGAGAATTATAAGCATTAGGCAATAAACACGAAGCCAGAGGATTCTCTGCAACAAGAACTTCGCCTGGATTAACAGCCGCATTAGCTACAGCTTCTTTTCCAGCTAAAATAGATTGTCTTATTTTCACAAAGTTTGACATGATTATAGAATGACTTCCAGTTGATTCTATAATATTAAAAAATTATATTTGAAATACATTAAATAGTTGTAAGATTATAAACTTTGGAATAAAAATCTATTTCACATAAGAGGGGACTGATAAACATTTAAATTAATTGCTCTCGTTCTGTTCTTTGTGAGAAGTTAAGTTGCTGCGAAATTCTGCGATAAATGAAGAAAAACTTGGTAATGTGTAATTTCTATCTAAAATGAACGAATATAAAAGAAAAAAATGCATGGTCAAGTGAATCTAAAGAATGTGTGTTTTTAACTATACAATCCCAACTTTACTACGTCGGTGCTGAGAAATGAATCATTAATTGATATGCCTTTGCTTCGTCTGCTTGGAAGGCTCTGATAACATCGTAGATCGTGCTGTTTTTTTTATTGAATAAATATTGAAACCCCCTGTGCCAGCCTTCAACACTATTATTAGTGCGTGGTAAATTACTTACAATATTTTCATATTGATTCCACATAGATACATTAAAACGCGGTTGAATGACTCTTATACCTATCTTGGAGCCTATTACGAAAAAAGCCTGCAGAATATCTTGCAGATGTAACTGCAGGACTTCATGCAGTTGCTTCTGCATGACATGTGCATAATAAGCTGTACACTCTTATGCACGTTTGTCTGGATGAAATATTGCATGATTTACTGCACATGGTTATGTATGTTACTGTTCATGCTATTATGATGAAATTTCTGTTGAGAATTCGCGAAAATTTGACTTGGGATGATGCACAATGTTATGCATGTACCTGTGCATAAAATTCAGCATGAAATTTTGCTTTTCCTGTGTATACATTTTTACACGAGATACTGCATGCGTGCATGCAAATATCGATACAGAAAATTATGCAGAATATATAATAGTTAATACTATGAAAGCAAGTTTAGACTTCTGTACGTGAATTCAAATGCGGACAAGCTTGCAATTTAAAGCATAGACTAGATTCACCATTATTATTCGCAATTGCTGAAGATATTATTGGTGTATATTTCAAATAAATCTGAAGCTGTTTACATTTATTGATAAGATTTTCTATTTTTTCAGTATTGCTTACGTTTTCATTGCACACATTTTTGCAAGAATTATTTTTAAGTTGATTTTTTTACTTTATTTGATTGAAGATGTATCATCGATATAGGGTTATGTTTTTTAAATGCTAAATTGAAGAACAAATATTTATCAAATCAATCGATTTCCTTTACGAAAACAATGTTCAGAGATCTGTGCATAGATCTCTGCAGAGTTTTCTGCACAGAACTCTGCACAAAATTTTGACCTTTTCTTCTGAATTTCCAGAAAATTATTTTAAACAAAACTCATGCCTATATAATAATAAAATGCATGCCTATATAGGTATTACCATTTATATGATAACACTAAAGCTCTAGTTGAAAACTTGAAAAATTGGTTGTTCAAAATTTGAAACATTTTTTATTTAAATTAAGTAATTAAATAAAAATTTTGCGGTTCACGATTAGAGTTTTGGTGTTATCAACTGGATAATAACACCTATATGGGCACTTGTATACATTTTTCGCTTTCAAGAATTTTCTAGGAATTAAAAGGAGGCGGTCCAAATTGTGCAGAGATCTGTACAGAAAACTCTGCAGAGATCTGTGCAGAAAACTCTGCAGAGATCTATGCACAGATCTCTGAATAATATTTTCGTAAGGAGTACCCTCTCCGCAAGGTGATTCTAGTCAAATGCTTTTGAAATGCACCAATCAGATTGCTCTATTCAAGAAACCTAACCAATTAGAATTTCAAAAACGTTCTATCGGAATCACCTTTCGTCTAGTGTACTTGCAAACATCAATACAGAAAATTATGTAAAGAACGTTCTACCTTAAGCATGTTAAGGATAAAACGAAATTAAAGTAGGCACGCAGAAAACCGTCATACTTTTATGTAAATTATATCACCAAATTCAGAACCTCATATATTAAAATTAATTGACTGCTTTAATAAAGAAGTTTGAGAAGGAGAGGGAGGAGCAGCAAATAAAAGAGGCACACTTAAACTCACGCATACAAACACAGGCAGACAAGTCCATTAAACACATGAACAAAGGCAAGCACTCAAGAGACCACACATTCACACATTTACACATATAACACATGCAGACAAAATACAGCGACATACATACACACACACACGCACCGTAACCTTAAAACCCACATAAACATGCACAGATACGAACACACGCAAGAGAGAAGAGAAGATAAGAATACCATATAAGATTTTTATATGTTTTTGTATGAGATATTGTATACGCAAAGAGCGAAACAATAAAAGATTTATTATTATTATTATGTATTTACAAATATTTTTATCAAAAATCGTATTCAAATAATACATTTTTAAAATTTATATAATATTTACATACATATACAGATACACATGTACACACTTTTATACTTGTAAAATAATACATTTTGTTTACGTTATAGTTAGTCAGTCTCGAATTTATTCACAATAGGAAAAACGTATTTTTTTTCCAATTCATATGGTACAACAACACATTTTGCTAATATAGAAGATACTTCATAACAAGCAATATTTTCAGTTTCGCTTACTACATAGGAATACAAATTGGAATTAAAGTTTTTATATCTGTACAGTGTTTCATTTAAAATTATCATTATTTTACCTATGAGTACACATTTATTTTCTGTACTAGATGGTGTGATAGTTGATACTTTTATGAGACCAGTAATATTTAAAATTGTACCATCAGAAAGCAAAGCACAAGAATTATTTCGTTTCTTTAACCTCTTATAATTGCAAGAATGAAAGAGTACGTTTTTGTGTATGAATCGATCATACCATTCACTTTTTTCGTCTACTGTACTAAGTAATGATTGCTCAATAACGACTTTTGCTAATAATGATAAGTTTTTGGTCTTTGGTTTACCAAATATTTTCAACTCATTGGAATATTCGATACAATTTTTGATGTTACACTGGTTCATAAGTTTTACAAATAAATTTACTGTTCTTTTGCTGCAATTTTCGTTGTCAAATACAAATGTATTGTTTCTTACATATCTTAAGCGTTGAAAAGTCTTAACTACTTGTTGAGGTACATATTGTGTCCCATGGAATACTTTTTTTATCACCCCATTGAAATTTTCGAATG
This sequence comes from Trichomalopsis sarcophagae, assembly GCA_024372645.1. Lineage (NCBI taxonomy): Eukaryota > Metazoa > Arthropoda > Insecta > Hymenoptera > Pteromalidae > Trichomalopsis > Trichomalopsis sarcophagae. The sequence continues at coordinate 39,518 of QLSS01000390.1, forward strand.
GAAAAGCTGACCAAGCCCACAAAGCTCCATAATTTTTCACAAATCTCGGTATATGCAGTAACAAATGAACATTGAATTTCAAAAATTCTTTACCATACAAATTTTCAACATTAAAGACAAATTTTTCAAATGCAGCTTTTGCTAGGTCTAAATCAGAATCGGAAATAATTTCTTTGAGCAGTAAATTTAACCCAAAAACAAATAAATGCCAGTGTTTGATGTATTTAGTCTTCATGATACCTTTTAGGCAAGGAATTGAATAATAAAGGACAAAATTTTTCCACTCATTAGCTTTGTACTTATCTGCGACAGGCCGTGGAGTTCTTGTGATTTCAGTAGGTGGTCGAATGCTCAATAATCTTTCATTAAATTCATTTTCTCTCAAACCAATATAATATTCTTCGTTATTGTTATTAGAGTTGAACCATGCTGTTACAAATAACTTAGAAATTCCAAGTAAGCAAGAATGCATGTAATCAGGAGGAACAGATTCAATAATATTAAAATTTGATAATAGAGATACAACTGAAGGCCCTTTAACACCCATGACAATCTTTCCGGTATCTTACAGCTTTTCTCACATGAATACTGTGCTGATGAGACGATCGTAATCTGATTGCATTAAATTCGTAAATTCGAGCTGTACCTCGACCAACACAAACTTGCTCACCTCTATGAAGGCAGTACGAACACCCATACATTCCATTAAATTGCTTCATATTTTGGACCATGGGTCTTGCAACTGAATCAACGACACATAAAAGAGTGTGAACTTTAACATTAATTGTTTCTTTATTAACATACGTTGTACAATGTATGCCTTCATTGCGTAAGTCTAATAGTTCTTTGATAAATGGCCTGAGAAACAGATTCATACAAGGTTTTTTCGCACCATACCATATACCACAAAGCATAACGTTATTTTTTCGAGTTCGGTATTTGAATTCATTTATGGTTACAAGAATAGGCCACATGCTTATTTTGGAAGAATTATACAGACTTACACCATCAACATTCCATTGAATTGATATATCATTTTTACCAATAGTGTTTTTTTCTAAAAATTGTTTATAGACGGACCCATTAACCACATCGCTTTCAGAACATTCTTGTCGGAGATTTAAATATTCCTTACTATTTATTATTTCTTCTAGTTGATTTTTTAACGGTACGTTGATAAAGAATTGTTCTAGACTTTTTAATTCCTTTTTCTTATAATGCTTCTGACAAATATTACAAATCGCATTTTCCATTCTGTCGAAAGTAAGTATTGTATGACAGTCAGCGCAATAATAGTATTCTGTCATTTCAGCAGTAGGAAAATTTTGTAAAAACAAGTATTTTGAACGATATTCGACGTGAGGGAGATGACAATCAATAGTATGCATGGTATTTTCTATTGCGACGTCTGGAAAATTATGCCTTAGTGCCAGCGCCATAAGAAGCATTTCACTTTCTTTTCGACTGATGCTAGAACCATCGTACATCGCGTTCCATACCTAAAAATAACATTATGAATAGTAAAGTTTATATTTTCATATTTCATATGACTGCATTATTGCACTATTCACAAAAATTTTATAAATTATAAGTTTTTATAATATGTATTTAATATATGTATGTATAATTGGACAGTCACTGTTACGTCATAGGCTAATGTTAAAAACAAAAAAATATTAAATAAAATAAAGTGTGCGCAGTTGCGCGCATTTCAAAAAAATGTGTTTTGTTTACCGTAGAGATAGAAAATAAGCGAGCGTCCGGACAGCGCAGTTAGACAGTCCGAGGATATAGCCATTAAGAGCGAGCGTGGGCATAGCGATTGGGATCGGTGCGGCGGGCAGCGGCCCTACTATAAAATTTGTGCGCAGCTGGGAAAAACCCAGAAATGTCTGGAGAAATTTTGTTTACTATGTTTATGTTACGCCGTAGAACACGAAGCCGTGTATAAAAATTTTAGTTTTCAAAATAGAATATTTATATTAAATAATGTAGAAGATTTAAATTCATGTAAAGTACAGCTGTGCATATTTTATTTAGTTCAAGAGTAAGAGCACGTGTTCGCGGAGTAAAACTTAAAATAATACTCGCACAGATTTTATGATTAGTTTTTAGTTTAATTAAATAGTTACATAGATTTTTTATGTTAGATAAAAAGTTGGCGACCACGGCGTGAAATGATTATTTATCCGTGCAGATTTTACAATTTGATTTCAATAAAAAAAGTATGTTATACGAAACTAGTTAAAAATATCAGGCAGAATATTATAATGATACTATTATAACAAAAAATAAATTTTACAAACATTTTATAAATAACGCGTAGAAAAATTGAAAACGGTACAGAGAGGGCCATCTAACGGAAAATCGGCAAGGCTAAGAGTAGTGTGGGAGGGACAAAGGGTGCGGAAGAGGACCGGAAGAGGCGGGAGCCAAGCGGAAGGACACGATGCTATAGGTCGATGCCGATATAGAGGGCGCTGACGCAGACCCAAAAGGTTGGGCCTGTTGGAAAAATCGGGTAGGAAAGGGAAAAGGACGCGACGCGAGGGTGAAGCGAGGAAAAGCGTGCGGAGGAAAGCTCAGTTCTTGTTGAGGAGTTTAGTCGAGGTGGCTGCTCCCGAGTTACTATAAAATTTTGTAATTGTTCCGAGTTTCTGTGAGGAGTTCAGTCGAGGTGGCTGCTCCCGATTACATTACTAAGTTTTTTTAGTTTTTGTATCTTTGAAGCCGTGGTGGCTGAAGCGAATTTTGTAAAGTAATTCTAAGTTTTTAAACAAATATAATATTTCAAAATATCTGAAGTGAAGTTTCAAAAATTTATTTTTTCGAATATATATATATAACAAATTACATTTCAATTAATACATCTCAACAAGAAGGAAGAAGTTTACTATCCAGTAAACTTTGAACTTGCTACATCTACACAAAGAGTAAAAATCATAATAATTAAAAGGGTATATAGGTTGGGAATTTGATAAATGAGTAGGCTTTGAACGCTGCCACTCATTTTTTCAAATATTTCGGACGAACTAGTTTTAGTAGTTTGGAGGGTTGACTGGAGTTCGCTTGACGGAGGCCCTTTGACCTACAAACTCACTAAACTTGTTCATTAGTGTGGGTAGGAGCATTTAACTAAACTCTCGCGATTTTTCTCGAAATAAAAAGGAACGACTCCATCCCGAGTTCAGCGGAAGCTGACTCAAAACGGAGAATTTTATAAGTTGTGCCGAGGTTAGGACATAACATCACTAGACGGAATAATTTTGAAAGACGCGCTACCATATGGCGTCTCGTAAAATTGGACTCCGAAAACAAGATTAGAATGTTAATGGCTTCAGATATCTGTTTCCTAACACTAATGACCGATCTGAGAAGTCCGATTAACACAGAACCTACCATCATATTATAGCGCGTCTTTTAAAGTTATTTTGTCTGGTGACTGTACATACAGATGCATACGTTTGACTTGGAACATGCATATGTCTGTCCAAATAAGCGTGCAGTATAGTATCTTTTCTTGTAATTCTTACAATGATTTGCAATGAAATAATACTAGAGTGTGTATCAAGGTTGTAAGTGGGCATTTTTATATTGAGTATGGTATTTGTAGTACGAAACAAAAGGCAAAACAATTTGAGCCAGATACATATTCTACGCCAACGTAAGATTCACATTAACGTGCACATAACATGCAGTTTATTTTTATAATTTTAGCAAATAATTTGAAAAATTTTGAAAATCTTCTAACAAAGATAATGGGTAGAGATTTCTGCAGAGAATTCTGCTCAGCTCTATGCAGAGCTCTGTGCAGAACTTTTTTCACAAATCTCTGCATAGGTATTTATAACGATTAAGACGCTGGAAATATAGAATGAACTTCAAGTTTCATTTAAGTTCGGCGTAATCATCCGGATGATCTTTTCGACAGTTGTGTGTAGAGATCTGTGCACAGATTCGAAATAATGTGCAGAGATATTTGCGTAGGTCTCTGCAGAGATTTCTGCACATATCTTTGCACGGATCTCTGCACAAAATTTGGACCGTATCCTTTTAATTTTGCGACGTGGTGCGTCGCAGCCGCGCCGAAATAGTATATTTCGGCACGGCAGATTCCCTGCGTGAAAGATGGCGCGCGAACGGTCGGCAACGAGCCATGCGGCTTTGTTAACAAAGCCGACGCTCGTCCCGAGAATTCCCGGGCCTGGTGAGCTCGCGGTACCGCTCCATAAAGCGGCAAGACGAGCGACGTCGCGAGAGAGAGGCTTAGCCAATCAGAGAGAGATAGTGCGGTCTAGGCCGCCAATCAGAGCGCGGCTTTGCTGTGGCCTGAAGAGTAGGGAAGGTAGCGAGCGCAGGGGCGCGATCTGGACCGGCAGAGCTTGGGGAAGTCTCACGGCTTTTCCGAGGTGCATCCGGGCGACCAGGGTGAGGAGTGAGGAAGTGCTGGCGGGAGAACCACCACGATCCAGCCACCAGCGAACGAACAGAAGAAGGAAGGCACTGAAGAAGACGGAACGGGAAGGACGCCAACGGACAAGCCAACGGCCTACCTTCCGCGGGAGAGCACGGGAGAGAGATCGGTCGCGGGAAGCCAGCTTGCCGTGAGGTACGCGAGGTTTTCCAGCGTCGGAGGAGAGATTCCACCAGCGGCGACGACACACGGTAAGTAGTTTTTGAGAAAGAGAAACGCGAGTGAGGAGTAGGCTAGAACGCGGCATCGAGTACGCTTGCGTGAGAGAGATAGAGAGAAAGAGACGAGTGCGTGCGCGTGCAGTGCAGGTGCACGAGGAGTTCGTCGTGCGCAGTGCGGGGTGTACGCCGCGGAAAGAAATAAAAAGCGCCGAATTGGCCCGCGCCTCTCGAGAGTGAGAGACAAAGAAAGAGCGAGAGAGAAAGAGACCGGCAGCGGGGTGACCAGCACGTTGTGCGAGTTCGGCCACGCCAGACACCGCAGACAAAAGAAACGCCGCAGCGTAGCGAGAACCAAGCGGGAGAAGCGGCACGCGCGCTAGTGCTTGCCAACAAACGAGAAAGGGGAGTGGGGGATGAAAGAAGGTCTCCGCCGGTGCGGTTTGACTAGGCCGAGCGCTAGGTCGACTGCCCGTGAGACGCGAATGGTGACGCGCAATTTAGGTGCGAGAGCACCGGGACGACGTGAAGGAGAGTATAGCTTACGCTCTGCGTGGCTAAATCGCGTGGGAGGCAAAAGCCACCGCGTTGTAGCGAAGGGTTGGGTGAAATAAAGTGGAATTGTTAACGAGAAATTAAGAGTGCTCATTTCTGTCCTTTCTTCCCACGTACTCCCAAACGTTCGGCGACTGCGGCAGATCCGCTGCTTAAAATAAATAAATTCGGGCGTATTGAAGCGTCAGGAGTGGCGTACCTGTGCTGGGAGGCACAGCGTCGCCATTTTCAGAATATTTTTAAAAACAGAAAAATGCAGAGATTTGTGCAATAAGTTCTACACAGAGCTCTGCAAAGAGCTGGGTAAAAATCTCTGCCCATTATCTTTGTTAAAAAATTTTCAAAATTGTTCAAATTATTTACTAAAATTTTAAAAATAAACTGCATGTTGTGTGTACGTTAATCTGCATCTTACGTTGGCGTAGAATACGTTTCCGGCTCGAGTTATTTCACCTTTTGACTCGTACTAAAAACTCCATACTCGATATAAAAATGCCCATAGAAATTCATACATACAAGTTTTATAGGTTATATTGCACACTGCCTGTAGTAGTAAAGATAGAAGATGACAAAAAAATCACGTTAATATCTCATTTTATTACGATTATTGCTTCACAATCATTCTTAAAATGATTTAAAACACAACTTTAAATTCAAAATTAAACAGCACACGCGGCTTTTTTTAACGCATCAATCAGACGACAAACAGAACTCCTTTAGGATAGAGCGATCAAAACGTTTACCCTGATATATTAAAAGGAAATGTGCACAGATCTCTGCAGAGATTTCTATACAGAACTCTGCACAAAATTTGGACCGTCTTCTTTTAAGTTCCAGAATATTCTTAAAAGCTAAAAATTAAGATAATGAGTGCGTTATTATTTAGATTATAACAAAAATCCTTGTTAACTATAAAATTTTTATTTCTTAATAATGCAAATTGAACAGAAAGTTTATAATATACTCTATACAGTCTACGATGTGTATAGAGTAAATCACATGCATACTTACTAAAAACAACTTATTGATTACTTAACGATCAATACCCACATAAATATGTACATTTATCGTCTTTTCAATCGAAACGGATCCTAAAGAAAGATTATCAAAGTAAAAATAATATTATCATACCAAAACTTCTTACTATTTTTTCAAATTATTAAATTTAGCTTTGAGATTTTTTCTTTGCAACAAACATGGTATATTTGAAGATTTTAGCGACAACCTACTTATAGTAAAGCTCCTTAGATCATAATAAAAAATGTAATTTTAATTAATATTATCTAACAGATTCACACCTTAAAAGTAATCATTCGAGTGTTTCATCGACAGATTATGAGACAACGGGACGGCAAGTAAGCATTAAAAGAATAATTTTGAAAAGTACAACTATCTTATTTTTTATAAACTAGTCAGCAGATTCTAGCTTACCTGCACTGACAAAAATCATTTCTTACTCCAAGAAGAATTAGTCTCACTATAGCTTCAAGATCAAAATCCGCTTTGTGTTTAAATGATTCTTTTATATACTTAGTAGGAATTTACTTGATTTTTTTATATTTATGATTTTTCATTTCTTTGCACAAAATGATTCGGATAGTTTTAGAAAATTCAGATTAGATGTGAGAGAATCATGAAACACAAAGCGGATTTTCATCTTGAAGTTATAGTGAGATTAATTCTTCTTGGAGTAAGTAATGATTTTTGTCAGTGTGCTGATTTTTAACACTTGTGACATTTTAAAAACTGATTTCACTACATTCATTAGCGTATATTGATAAAAATACAGAAAAACTTTTGTAAGCTATAAACATTAGACAATTTCTTTAAGGATTTCGTAACTTTTTAGAGAAGAAATCATAATTATAATTACTAAGATACAGATTGGTGAGGATGGACACAAAACTTATAGTTGCCAACATTTTACCTTGTAAAAGGTGTTTTTTTGAACTGATTTCATAACCTTTTAATGAGTTGCAAATAAACTTATAAAGAAATGTTTTTGACACAAACAATCTCTTAAGAGGCTGTTACTTCATATTGTCTCTTTTTACGAAAACTAGCATAATTCTGATTTATAACCAAGAGTAGCACAACTCAAATTTTTTTGCTTTTTTTTAGTAAAGTCATTTTTGGAAGGCAAACGGTAAAATATAGAGTTGCGCTACTCTTTGTTAGAAATCTGAGTCATCGTAGTCTTCGTAAGAAGCGGCGATAGGAGAGATGCGCCCAGTGCGGAACAACTTAGCAAATTTCGCTATAACTTTCTATTAGGACCCTAAAAATCGCTCAACTTGGTCGTCATAATCAATTCTATGCCGAGGTTGAAACAGCTGTAACGACCCATATAGCACTTGATATTTTGGCAACCTTGCCTCAACATTGCATTGCAAGACTCGCTAGATTCGGCAATATTGCCCCTGCCCAGAACAACATTGCTGCAACCAGGAGGCAATGTTGCTACGCACCGAAATGTCCGCTTTTTCATTGCAAGGTTGATTTTCTTCCAGGCAGGTCCCAATATTTTGGGAACATTGCCTAAAGATTGCATGGTAATGATTCCGCAATATTGCAAGAAACCTCATTAATATTGCTGCAATTATTCAGCAGACATCGCTATTGGATATTTATTTATTGCAATATTTTATTAATATTGCAATAACATTGAATTTTTTCGCATTATTATAAAAATTTTTATTACAATGCGAAAATATTTCAATGTTATTTCAATGTTATCGCAATGTTAATTAAATATTATACAATCTAGTAGCGATGTTCCCTGACTAGTTACAGCAATGTTAATTAGGTTCCGTGCAATATTGCGAAATTCGGTGATGCAATCTTCAGGCAATGTTCCCAAAATATTGGGACCTGCCTGGAAGAAAATCAACCTTGCAATGAAAAAGCGGACATTTCGGTGCGTAGCAACATTGCCTCCTGGTTGCAGCAATGTTGTTCTGGGCAGGGGCAATATTGCCGAATCTAGCGAGTCTTGCAATGCAATGTTGAGGCAATGTTGCCAAAATATCGGGTGCTATATGGGGAATGAAGGAAGATCCCGTAGTTTATTTTTGACTCAGGAGGAATAATTAAACGTATGAGGTCTTGGAGTTAGAGTATCTAATAAGGAGCCTCTGGTATACGAGTCGAACGACCAGCCACGGAGGCCGTCCTTGTATGCAACCGACGGGTTCGTCGCCGAATACAAGTGGAGAGAGCTCGTGAAGTTGAAGACGATCTTAAAGTGACCGCCGATCACACTATCGGTCTTGCTCTTGATGTCGCAGTCCAGCATGTTCTGATAGTGCGATTTCTCGATGTTCAGTGTATAGTCCATCGTTGTAATAGCCGGTGGACCTGGACTGGTACCTGATCCAGCGCGCTTGTGTAGCTATTCTACATCTTCATACAAAATTCACAAGTCGTGTGTACGACGATCCACGCAATTTATGTGATAAATTAAGTGTATGAATTGCTGGTGAGCACTTAGCGCTTATAGAGATCCATAATTTTTGTCGGGAGGTACGCTATCGGTGACCGTCACGTGATGCTGGCGAGCGGCAGTACCAGTTATAGGCTTGGACTTGTTGAGGGATGTCTCCGGCACTGCCGATCTCCTAGGGTAAGCGTCGGCTCTTCCTCGTGCTTATACTCGATGGAATCGTTGTCGAAGTCGCGTCCTGCCGCGAACTCATTCTCGGGCTCGTTGTCTAACGCGCTGCCCAGGAGCCGCTATATAGCTGTTGTTCGGTCTTAAGCGCGAAGTCGAAGTGTCGCTTACTGTCTGTCAAAGCGGCTGTGGCGAACTACGCCTCACATGCTACACCGATGACATGTGAGGCATATGACCGAGTTCAGGTTGACTATGATCGAGACGGCATTGCGCTCAGGTTAAGATAAGAGTTGCTGTAACGGAAGATTAATAAATTAGACTTTGCCGCCTTCGACATGTTTCGGAGAAATAAGCAAATGAGGTTATGGGAGAAGAGGATCAGGGTATACAAGCGGCGAGAGCTCGATGAAGTTGAAGCTGAACTTGGGATGTCCGCCGATCACGCTGTTGATCTCGATGTCGGTGTCGCAGGCCAGCATGTTCTATAGAGTAATTGATCGGTGCCAGCTCTTCAGTCCATCGACGTGCATGAGTCGAGGGTCCCAGAATGATGGATAATCCCTGATCCAGCACGCTTGTGTCCATACTCTCTGTATCCAACATTCACACGTCGTGTCTGTGTCTGCACTGGTGATCCATGCTGGTGCTTGAGTCATCCTGAAGAAACAAAAATCTATTTCAGAGCAGTAGCCGGCAGACAACAGAATGCAAAGTTGTTTGTGTCCACCAGGCACAGCCCTGAGCTCACACCACAGTCCACGCACTGGCGCACATGCATGTATACATATAATGACCTCGTGGTCCTTAATGCACGTACGCGATGGGCCCATCGCATATCATTTTCTTCTTTTTTCCTATTGTGAGAGACGTTGACACTAACACTTGAGCTGCACAACGATCTGTACTTTCGGTAACACTGCCGTTTGCCTGGTACGTTTCCGGTAAAAGGTTAGGTGCACCTGGAGAGTTTCAGCAAACTATAGTGCGGCTGAACCATAAGGTTAACAGCCGAGAGAGCACGACTGACGACTATAAAGGATCACAGGCTCTACGTACCTGCGTCCTACACACTCTGCATAGGCGCACGTAGAGCCTTTGATAGTTATATCGATCTGACTAACTCACGGATGCACTCCGTCTGCTCCGTATTTTTTTTTGCACGTCTCCGTCGGCTCTGTATATGCTCGGCTCTCTACTGCAACACAGCGATCCGATTCGTCAGACTGTACTCAGGTATAAAGTATACTCCGCTCTGTCTGCTGTGTGCGCTTGGCGGACACCTCTCTCTGTCGATCTTTTATAGGTATATAATATCGGCTCTCTGCAGCGTCGACGCAGCGGCGGTCCAGTGGATAACTCGCTTGAGGTCTTTTATTTACGTTTGCGTTTCGTATACTATAAATAAACAGTTAGTTTTTGCATGTAAATTTATATGAACTTCTAACCTCCCATAACCAACAATCTCAGTATTGTTGAAAGCGACTGAACCAGAAAAAAAGAGAATCGGGGAGGCGAAAAATTAAAGAAAAATCACAAATTAATTTTCAATCTTAATTAATTTGCTGAAGGAGCAATTTTTTCAGCAAAAAGCTGCGGTAATTAGAAAGATCTAATTAAAATCTATAAGATAGAATACTCATACATGAGCATTAATATCAGATGAAATAATATAATAGAAATATTCGTAAAATGCGTATAGGTTATCTAGCAAATTCAAAGTATAATAGGGTCGCGGTGCTCCCGACGGCACACTGTATAAAACTTATACTTGCCATCGGGGCGCTACCGCGCCCCTTGATCCTAATGAAAAAAAATTATGGAGTTCACAACTCGATTTTTTTTGTTATCCAGATAAAAACATCTTTATAGTAACTTATTATCCTATTTTTTAGCTTTTAAGAATATTCTGGAAACTAAAAGAATATGGTCCTAATTTTCTGCAAAAATCTGCACAGATCTGTGCACTAATAATTGCAGAGATTTTTGCACAGATCAAATTTTGTGCAAAGATCTGTGCAGAAATTTCTGCATAGGTCTATATACAAATCTGTGCATAGATATTGACAGAGATTTTTGCACAGATCTCAACACAAAATTTGGATCGTATCCTTTTAATTTTCTAAAAGCAAAAAAAAATATATATATTGTATGCCTATATGGGTGTTATCATCTGGATGATAACAACAAATCCCAGTAATTATAAAATTTGTACTTGATAAGATTGCGACGTGTAGCTTGTCCATGCATAAACGCTCCTGCATGCATTTATGCATGCAGCAGAGGAATAACAACACTTTATTGTTGCGCTAAGTAGTGTCGGTGAGCATGACCTCACCTGCCAGCCGCGTAGGGCGACGGTGGCTCCCCTATAGGCTTGGCAGGTGACTACGTGTCACGCTCACGCCGCCGCCGATCACTGGGTGTTGTCGGGCACCGTTGTGCCGACACAGCTTCGGCACACCTGTTCATGCTTCCACCAGGAGTCGCGCCGCGAACCCAAGAAGCGAAATCGAGACCAGCGCGGATGACAACACGAGGCTCACTGACGTGTGCACATCGTCTCCGTGCATATGCAAGCGCGACGGAGCGGAAGAGAGAGATAGAGATAGAGCGAGAGCGAGAGAGAGTTCTGTTCTGTGCAGCCCAGCCCATTCCTGCTCCTCGAGGTGGCATTTACTGTAAATTTGCAAGTCATCCGCATAGATGAGATGGGAAACATCGGAATCAAGGAAGAAACCGATATCGTAGATGTACAATGCAAACAGCAAGGGACCCAGAACGGACCCCTGCGGGACGCCGATGTTGAGACGCCGAGGAACGTTCGCTATTGTCACCAAAGATGACCTGCTCTCTCCCAGAAAGGTAGGAGGAAAACCAGCGGATGACCTGCTTTGAGAAGCCTAAGGTGGATAGCTTTCTCAGGAGCCTGGCGTGACACACAGTGTCAAACGCCTTGCTCAAGTCAAAGAGAAGGAAAAGTGTTACTTTCTTTTTGTTTATCCCGGCCCTGGCATCATCAGTTAGCTTAATTAGGTCAGACTGAGTGCTGTGACCAGTGGAAAAGCCTGTTTAAAGATTATCTAGTAGGAGCCTTGATTCAAGGTATTCTGATGGGAAGCAGGGTTCGCTCAGGGACAGATTGAAAATATGACTTAGTAAGAGAGCGAGAACCGGCAATACTTTCGAAATAACAACCTGTAGAATGCCGTCACTTCCCCTGGTCTGGGTGTCAAAGTGCAAAACCGCAGCCAACACGTCCGATTCAGTTATAGTGCTAAACTCGAAATGTTCCGGGAGGTCAAGACTTTCCAGGGTGAGAAGATAATCCTCAAATGCAGGAGCCCACGGATCGTTAGAGATCGCGCTGAAATGCCTGTTAAGTTCATTTGTGGTAAATCGAGATGGTAGTGGGGCCTTAGTGGCAGAAATTCCAAGTTTCTCCAGCTCTCTCCAGATCTCGGCAACGTCGGTCAAGGTTGACAGGCGTGAGTAATAATAATTCAGCCTGGCTTCCTCGACCTGTTTGTGAGCATAGTCTCTAACTAATCTGTAAATGCGGAGATCCGAATCAAGCCTAGAGTCCCTGAAACGCCTGTAAAGTCTATCCCTCTCGGATACAAGGTCACGAAGAGCCGTGGTGTACCACGGGTGGCGTTGTCGTTTTGGTGTCACAGTTCGCAATGGGGCGAGATGATTGATGGCGTTCGTTAGGTTAGCGTTAAGTATAGATATGCTTTCGTAGAGTGATGACGTGGTGAGAGATGACCAGCCACATGTGCTTAGAAAGTCCCTTAGCTTCTTGGCGCTGATTCCTTTAAACTTTCGGTAAAAGTATGTTTTAGGTACGTAGCGTGGAATCTGTACGTCGAAAGTGGCCGTGATAAGGTCGTGTCCGTTGATGAAAGGTGCGTCTGTCTTCCAGTATGACAGCAGACGATCCTGCTCATCGATTAGACACAAGTCAAGAACCCTCTTTGTGGTGCGTGGCACCATAGGAAACAGACGAAAAGGAGTTTTCATCAATGAAGGCCCTGGTGAAATTGGCGTCTTCAGATGAGGAGAGTTGGTCAGAATTAAAGTCTCCCATTATAACCTTCGTGGAGGGCCGCGGCGACGGCTCAGTAGGCAGAGTGTTGGACTCGTCAATCAGAGGTCCTGGGTTCGAGCCCGACTCTTGGCTCTTCTGACATCGGGACACTTCTATGTTAACATACGCCTGTATGTTATATATACAAAAGTGTCTAAACATCAAAGCGCCAGTGGCTCGGATCCCGTTATATACAGTCTGTGCACTGTATAATTAAACTGTAGGTCTAGTTAAGGTGCATTCGCACTACTTTCCTCACGGACCGGTACCATTGTATGGTATCGGACACTGGGAAGAGCCGTAAAAGACTCATAAAGAGGACTTGGGTAGGCTATAATAAAAAAAAACCTTCGTGAAGAAGTTGTGCATGTAGGTTGTTAGCTGGTCTATAAAGTTAGAGCCTTAGAAAAAAGGAGCATGAGGTGGACGATACACAACCCCCACGAAGATGGGAGAAACTTCCTTTGCCGATACCTCCCAAAAAAAGGTATTCAGGCTTGCCTGGCTTGCCAGACCATTCACCGTCAGATGATGAAATAACACTAACCGTCAGAGATTTATGTATATAAAGAGCCACACCTCCTCCGTATATTGCGTTAAGCCGCCGTCAATCTCCGGCAAGATCCGGCAAATATCGATTTCCCGAATATTGACTGCGTTATGCCGCTGCCAATCAAACCTTGATCCGAGCGTCTTTACCAGGATTAATCTCGTAAGTCGTTCCCGCATTTCTCTATAATCGGACCTTGTTGATAACCGTATTCCGTTACGACGTGAAATCCGCGACGTAATCCATAGTGTTAGACGCCACGTCCATCGGTAGCGACGTCGACGCCATTTTGGGGCGAATCCGTTGAGAGATTTAGAATTATGAAATTGGTGTTTATTGTTTCACATTGGGTAATTTAAGTAGTTATTTATTGCTGTTTGATCGCTAGCTCAAGTATTGACTGTATGTTATAAACAACTGCATTAATTCTTAACATCACGCCTCTAGCATACGCGTCATGTTTACGGGTTACTAATGTAATCAGATTTAATCTGATCCATACCGAGAGTTGTAGAATATACGCACTCTTATTATTGTTACAGCATAAACAGTTGTGTCTTACGATTTATTTAACACTAACCACGCCAGGCATTCCTGTGCCTCAAAACTACACATTGTCCCCCACTGTAGATGTAAGAGTCCGCGTTACGAAGAATTGAGTAAAATCACTGTAATCTGACGGTTTGCGTAACGAGAATTTCGTTACTAAAAATGCAACATATTGAAAAAAATTAAAAAATTTTTGTTAAAATCAAATTATTAAAAAATAAAAATTTTGGAGTTCACAACCAGAGTATTTTGTTATCATCCAGATGGTAAAATCCATACAGGCACTTGGTGTATAGAATTTTTTGCTTTAAATAATACTCTAAAAATTTAAAGGGTTCGGTTTATATTTTGTGCAGAGATCTGTGCAGAGGTCTGTGCAGAGATCTATGAAGAAATCTCTGCAGAGATCTATAAAGAAATCTCTGCAGAGATCTATGAACAGATCTCTGCACACATCTCTGCACATTATTTTTGTAAAGGAATCGTAGCGTGTCTTTCCGAATTTTTTCATCTGACTTGAGATAAATAAATTTATAATACTACATAACGATACTAGTAGCATAAATTGTACTTTATACCACTCTAACCTCAAAATGCAAACTTTAATTGCAATTTTCGGCTCTCGTGGTATAAAATATCGTATGAGACTGTTGTGGGAGGTGTTTTTCTACCTTGCTCGATTTTCTCACTCGCTTCGCTCGTGCGAAAAACCTCGAGCAAGGTAGGTAAAAAGCAGATCCCACAACAGTGTCATAATATACTATTATGGCACGACGTGTATAAGCACTCGAGCATAGCGAGTGCGCTTAACGCCGTGCCAGGAATATGGACTTATGACACGTGTATCATCCAGATGATGAAATCCATATAGGCACTTGATATACATATATATAATGTTTTTGCTTTTAAAAATGTTCTGGAAATTTAAAGGGTATGGTCCATACTTTGTGCAGAGATCTGTGCAGAAATGTCTGCAGAAATCTCTGCAGAGATCTATGCACAGATCTTTGCACATTATTTTTGTAAAGAAATCGTAGCGTATCTTTCCAAATTTTTTCATCTAAATTGAGATAAATGAATGTATAATACTACATAACGATACTAGTGGCATAAACCGTACTTTATGGGACGACGTGTATAAGCGCTCGAGCATAGCGAGAGCGCTTAACGCCGTGCCACGAAGATGGCCTTATGACACGTGTATCATCCAGATGATAAAATCCATATAGGCACTTGATATATGTATAATTTTTTTGCTTTTAAAAATGCTCTGGGAATTTAAAGGGTTCCGTCCATATTTTGTGCAGAGATCTGTGCAGAGATCTGTGCAGAAATCTCTCTCTTGTACGATATTTTATAGCACTGTGTAGCATAAATCTGCTGTCACGCCTATCCGTGGCATCTGCAGTCCTTTATTGCACCGTGAGGTTAGCGCCTGAGCGTAGCGAGAATGCGAATTTATGCCACGCATGGTGCTACAAATAAATTGAATGAACCATGAGCGCCAGCTGCCTCCTTAACCACCAAATCAATACAAACTTCTTGGTGTAAAGTATGTTATCTACGAATTCCCGTTTCTTTACGAATAATATAAAATTGTGACATGTAAATGCGTAATTCACGCATACATAATAAAATATTATAATAAAGAAAAAAGGAAAAATTCTGCGATAAATCGTTCGATTATTCGCGTGATTAATCGCGGGAATAATCGTGGGAATGATCGCGTTAATTTATCGAACTTTTTCGACGTGATTATAGTCGCATGATTGATCGCGTGACCACTCGCGTGATTTTTTTAATAAAATAAAATTGTTTACAATGCAAAATTATTAAGCAAAGTGGCCAAAGAAGGTGTTACCCCTGCTGAAAAAAATACGTACTTTTAGTACGTAACTTTAATACGTATTAAAATACATACTTTTGGCATGTACTTTGCACATACCAATTTGGGACTGGTTATTTCAAATGTATTAAATAATATTATTTATATTCGTTGTGCCAAAAGTGGAAGTACCATCCGAATAATAACACCAAAAATAGGTCATATGTCTATATTTTCTGTTATTTAAATTTAAAAAAATTTAACAAATAAAAGTATTTTGGGACTGGTTATTTCAAATGTATTAAATAATATTATTTATATTCGTTGTTCCAAAAGTGGAAGTACCATCCGAATAATAACACCAAAAATAGGTCATATGTCTATATTTTCTGTTATTTAAATTTAAAAAAATTTAACAAATAAAAGTAAAATAACAGAAAATATAGACATATGACCTATTTTTGGTGTTATTATCCGGATGGTACTTCCACTTTTGGCACAACGAATATAAATAATATTATTTAATACATTTGAAATAACCAGTCCCAAATTGGTATGTGCAAAGTACATGCCAAAAGTATGTATTTAATACGTATTAAAGTTACGTACTAAAAGAACGTATTTTTTTTCAGCAGGGACTATTCCAGAAATATCTGCAGAGATGTATGCACAGTTCTGTGCATGGAACTTCTGCAGAAAAAATGGACCGTCTTCTTTTAATTTTCAGATTATTCTTAATATCTAAAAAATAATATAATGAGTACTTATAAAGATGTTTTTACCTGGATAACAAAAAAACTCTGGTTGTGATCTTCAAAATTATTTTTCCTCAAGATGTTAACTTTTTGTTTAAATCGCATTTTTAAGAAATAAAAATTTTGGAGTTACAACTTTTTTTGTTATAATAAGTATGGTAACGCTATGTAGGCACTCATTATGTCACTTTTCTGCTTTATGAATATTCTGGGCATTAAAATGATATGGTCCATATTTTGTGCATAGATCTGTGCAGAAATATAAATTAAGAATGATTGTGTCACAATAATTGTAATAAAATTAGATATTAATGTGTTTTTTTATCATCTTTAAACAGTTTCTGATATTTAAATTTTTCAGGCAGTGTGCGACATAACCTATAAAACTTGTAAGTACGAATTTCTATGGGCATTTTTATATCGAGTATGGAGTTTGTAGTACAAGTCAAAAGGCAAAATAACTTGTGCCAGGGACATATTCTATGCCAACGTAGATTAACATGCACACATAACATTCAGTTAATTTTTTTAATTTCAACAAATAATTTAAGAAATCTTGAAAATCTTCTAACAAAGATAACGGGCAAAGATTTCTGCAGAAATTTCTGTCCAGCTCTCTGCAGAGCTCTGTGTAGAACTTTTTGCACAAATCTCTGCATAGATATCTATACAAATTAAGACGCTGAAAATATAAAATTAACTCCAAGTTTCATTTAAGTTATTTAAAAAGATATAATTTTAATATAATATTTAATATAGGCAATATCATCCGGATGATCCTTTCAAAAAAATTCTTGCTAGAAAATTTTTAAAAGCAAAAAATTAATATAATGAGTGCGCCTATATAGGTGTTACGTAACATAAACTTTAAAACTTGTAGGTATGAATTTCGAACTTAAAAAAAATACTTTTTGAATAAAAGAAAATTTCACTATTATACAGAAAGAGATAGTCTGCACCAACTCTTATGTATGCACCCATACATAAAGACTCTACTTAACCTTAAAAAGGAGTACTTTAAAAATCATGCAAAAATATCTCAAGAATCGTTGCTGGCATTTCTCGTACACAACGTTCAGGCACCTTGCAACAATTACCAGCAATAAATATTTTTTACTTTGTATGATAAAAATAGTTTTTAATATAGCTACCATGAGGGTTGATTTCTGTTCATAAACGCATGCATATAGGATATCAAAAATCCATTGCAATTTGTGAATCAGTTCTAATTTTACTACATTATCTAATTCCAACGCACGCTTCTTGAACTCAATTTTTTTAAAGTTAGAAGTTCAAAATCGTAATTAATTATCTAGACCAGAAATTTGTTTCTCAACTAAAATCAAATCGTGTTTTAGACGGTTCCAAAAAAATCTAGTCATTACTTTTTTAATGAAAAAATATAGATATAGAAATTCTCAACAATAAGCTCATATTGTAAGATACCCGATAAAGGCATTTATCATTCATGAATAGAGAGCAACACCTCTGGATGATACTATGAAAATGGCGGGTTTTATACTTGAAATTTACATCATGAAAAAGTATACATATTTTTATGCACACATTCATGCATAGATTAGTGCATATATTTTTGAATACAATCTGCAGACTGTCTTGCATCTAATTGTGCAGACTATATGTTAATTGTAAATTTATTGCTCCTATCGAAATAAATTTTAGTTTCTAATATTTATGACACCAAACAAACTGTACACATTAAAACTTTACACAAAGATATTTTCCTACACGAGAAAATTTTACACAGATATTTTCTACACGGATATTCTCTACAACTATTTTTTATTGTTTTACTACACTGCAAAACTCTATACACAAGCGTATATAACCTATTGTTGTAATAATGATCTAATAATAGGTCATACGCTCGTGTAGAGTTTTGCAGGTTAGTAAAACAATAAAAAATAGGTGTAGAGAATATCCGTGTAGAAAATATCTGTGTAGAATTTTCTCGTGTAGGAAAATATCTTCGTGTAGAGTTTTAATGTGTACAGTTTGTTCAGTATCATATTTATTCTCTCAAATGCATTCATTTATTTTTTATTTTTCCATTAACAATTTCTTATTTATCAAAATCTAATGTTTCAATAATAAAGATTCAAAATCAATTCAAGACAATCATAACAGTTTTACGATCATTGAAATTTCTTAACCAAAAAACTGTTCTAGCATAAGTTCTTTTTTGTAAAAAAATACATTTAATTTAGTATTAAAAGATTTACCTGATTATCTAATGGCACACCTTCATCATCACTTAAAGGAGATTCATTGTAAAAAAACTCGTTTTCATCATCAATACTAATTCCATCATCAATTTCATCATAATAATCATTTCCATTATCGTTTTCATCGACACTATTTTCTTCAGTATAATCGTTTTCATGATCACTAAATGAGCCGTCAATTAAATTTAGTTCCCAATTACTTAATAAACTGCATGTTGATTCGGAGTCACTTTTCTCGATTGCACATATGCTCTTTAAATCAACAATTGATTCACTTTGATTATCGTCTGGAATATTTTCATATGTAATATCGTTATCACTTTCTGTTGAAATTCTAATATCACTAGAATTGTTTGTGCTATTTTTATTCTTTGAACTTTGTTTAAACGTTTCAGTGTGATCACTTTTTTGAGACAGACTGACACTATAAACAGATTCTTGATAATCTTCATCATCACTTTGGTATAAGTCCGACTAGAATGAGACAATTTATGAATTACAATTAGAAATTTTAAAATATTAAGTATGCGCAAGAAAATGTTTTGATTATAATGTAAAATTTAATATTGGTTCAAAACAATTCCCAATGAAATTTCTGCAGGGAAATCTATACAAATTTTAACTATGCAAACATTTCTGCATAGATTCATATACATACGACTGTAGAAAGATCTATACTGCAGGAATTCCTTCAAAAATCATTGTCTACTTTCTTTATAAGCTATTTTGTAAATATAGTTCTTGTACTTACCTCAATCAAACATTCATTGATAGAATCATTTAATATTCTATCTGCACGAGATCTTAATGTCGATTCAGGGATGGTGCAGTTATGATCTCTTACGTACTTTTTGTATGGACCTCTTTTTTTTTTTCTTGGTGGTTCTTGATCATCTGGATAATCCATTTTTTTTTTTAACTTTCTAAAGCACTTATAAGTCTTGTGCGGATAGACTTAAAAACTCAATTTTTGCAGGGCACAATCAATGTCACTTTCTATTATAGGTTAATAGGTTAATCAACACCAACAATATGAAATAAGCTCTTCGTTATTCCGGCATATACCTATATAGTTACATAGTTCGAGATGTTATGCGATGGGTGGCGCCACTCGGTGGATTCGCACATCGCACCAAAGGAAAATAAGTATCTCAATTTTCAGCATGGCGTTTGAACGATAAAACGATTTGACTGATATATCATAATAGTGCTTACTGTCTTTCACCCGATCGTTCGAATTTATTAGTTTTTAAATAATTAATGTAAGAGATCAAAAAACTTATCTATAATATAATGATCTATATACAAATTAACTGGTAGGTAGCAATC
The DNA here is from genome assembly GCA_024372645.1 of Trichomalopsis sarcophagae. NCBI lineage: Eukaryota > Metazoa > Arthropoda > Insecta > Hymenoptera > Pteromalidae > Trichomalopsis > Trichomalopsis sarcophagae. The sequence continues at coordinate 59,659 of QLSS01000390.1, forward strand.
TTTATATATAAATATAAAAATTGCTGTTCCTAACTAACCCTACTGAAAAAAATCAGATGACAATCAGCTGATAATCAGCGGATAATCAGTTAATAATCATGCCAATACGTCAGCTGATTATCAGGTGATTTCAGCTCAATATTTTTATTAAAACTAATAGTTATAAATATGCGTTTATGTGAGATAAAATATTAATGATAATTAGGTGATAATCAGGTGATAATAATCATTCAAAATTTGTAATCTTTAATATATTCATTATAATTTGTTTAAAATAAGTACAATTTATAAATATCACCTAATGAGGGCTAGTACTGGTGTTACCATCAGGATGATAACACGAAAACTCTGGCTGTGAGCTCCAATATTTTTGTTTTTTAATAATTTAATTTAAATAAAAAATTTGTTCAGTGTTAAAAAATAAAAATTTTGGAGCTCACAGCCAGAGTTTCCGTGTTATCATCCTGATGGTAACACCAGTACTGGCCCTCATTAGGAGCTATTTATAAATTGTACTTATTTTAAACAAATTATAATAAATATATTAAAGATTACAAATTTTGAATGATTATCACCTGATTATCACCTGATTATCACCTGATTATCATTAACATTTTATCTCACATAAACGCATATTTATAACTATTAGCTTTAATAAAAATATTGAGCTGAAATCACCTGATAATCAGCTGACGTTTTGGCATGATTATCAACTGATTATCAGCTGATTATCAGCTGATTGTCATCTGTTTTTTTTCAGTAGGGTAAGAACTTCCTGAAGATGACGAAAATTGGTCGACAGGCGGCGTTTCTCACAGAATGTTATGTGGCCTTGTTTGTTTACATGCATGTCGCGGTCGCTAAAACTATTAAAAACTATTTAAATCAATAATTTTGTCAACAAATTATTACAGAATCGTCTTTTGTGCGTTTGAAAAATTGAAAAGTTAAAAAAATTTGCCATGAAGCATAGAGACCATTAAAATTTTGTGTTTTATTGGTTTATTTATTAATGGTAATGCACTTTCCGATTCTTGTAAAATCACAAACGACAATCATTAAATATTTTTTTTTTAATTATTGATTTTTATTAACTTATATAATAGTTTCAACGACCGCGATATGCATATAAACAAACACAAAGAGACAGGTGGAGCCATAGAGGCACATAAAGAAACAGAGACGCTGTTGTTCCTCCGCATTCCTCGCTATCGTAATCATCCCATTCCTTTTTATACGTGTGAAGGCCCTTACGCTCCGCTTTACTTCACAATGCTGGTGCATTCTACTATGTCTGTCTGCTACTTACTTTCGTTCGTACATGACTATATCTATGTGTTGCCATGGTGATTTTATTTAACAAATGCGAAACATTTTAAATAAAACGTACCGTCGTGATAACGACTCCGCCGCTTTTTCTGATACCAGTTATTGCATTAGTAAAAAATATCTTTACTATAGTAAAAAATATTTACAATTGTGCGCGGCTGTAATTTTGAGGTGTGATAAATATTTAACTGTGAAAAAAAAGTAAGAATCTATGATGGATGAAAAAGAACGAAGATTGCACGTGGACAATAACGATTGCATGTTACTGGAATTTGTCAATGACAGTAATTCGTTGGCCGTTGGTTACTTAAATTGGTTAAAAGAAGATGACCTGCTAGAAATCCAAAATTTGATTAAACAAAAAAAGGAGGTAGAAGTAATGTGGCCAGATTGCACCATCAAAACTGCTGTGTATATGAAAGCAATGTTGCAGAAGGCAACTTTCTCAACTCATGTCGTAAGGATTCTAGATGTTGGAGGTGAGTGCCCCTAAATTTTTGTACACGTATGATAAATGTGCACAAATGTCTGCAGGGAATTTGAATCTGTGCAGAATGATCTGCAGAGTTTTCTGCAGAATTATCTGTAGTCTGTTCTGCAGATTTCTCTGTAAAATTTTCTGTAGATTTTTGTGCAGGCTTCTCTGCAGATTTTTGTGCAGATTGTTTTTGGACTGATTTTTTTTTGTGAGTTGTATTTATTTTTAAGATTTGCTTATCAGTATGAATAAATTTGTGTTATAACGCTCTTTTTTACTTGAGTTTATTTATAATATATTTCCACTAATATATTATAAATTATTGTACATTTTTTAGATTGGACTACAGTTCAAAAGCATAAAACAAACTTGATTACTTATGGAGAAATTTCTCCTTCTAAAGATCGTCGTAAAGAACTAAAAGCTAAGAATATTATATCAAACGAAAAAAGATCCAAGAAGAAAATTACTAATTCCAATTCGAAAGATCAGACGTCATTAAAAAATACTTCTCTTGATTCAGTTCAACCTCAAGTTATTTTACAAGAAATATTAATGGCAAAGGAATCTGAAACTCCAGTTGAAGTAAGTATAAAAATATATATATATATATATATATATTAAAATATATGTTGACCATAAAAGCATTTTGGTTAATTTGATAATTTCGTATATTTATAGAGGGTATTTAACATTAGTTACTATATAGGCGACTCTGCCTTGTACATTTTGTGCGCTTGTTCAGATGTTGACATCCCTTATGAAAATAATATTCAGAGATCTATTCATAGATGTCTGCAAAGTTTTCTGGATCGATCCCTGCACAAAATTTGGACCGTCTCCCTTTAAATTTCCAAAATATTCTTAAAACCAAAAAAATAATGTGAGTGCTTACATAGGTGTTATTATTCAAATGATAACAAAAAATGTGTTGTTATGAACTCAAAAATTTTTAATTCTTTCATAATTTGATTTTAAAATTTTTAATATCGTGTAAAATAAAAATTTTGAAGTTCATAACCAGAGTTTTTTGTTATTGTCAGAATATCAACACCTATATATAGACACTCATTATATTATTTTTTTGCTTATAAGGATATTTTCGAAATTAAAAGGAGACGGTCCAAATTTTGTACAAAGATCAGTGCAAAGATCTATACAGAAATCTCTGCAAAGATCTATGCACAAATCTCTACACATTATTTAAGTAAGGGAATCAAAAAAAAAAACACAAGAAATAAGCTTTGATCTCAAGTGAGATTTACATTAAAAATGCAAATATACAATAGCGAATATACTTGAGATTTTGGCGTGAGATTGCATGTGAAATTTTGTAAAAGGGATAGAAGTATTGCTGCTATATAATCCTCGATCACCCATTTGATAATACAACCTAATTCAGGCCCCACTGTTTCGCCCCTATCAATGTTTAAGGTAGTACTACCGTTACTAAGATAGTCAAAACAAGTCCAATATTTATACTTTGTATATTTTCGAGATGATTACACATTAATTTATTTTTATTTATTTATTTAACCAGTACAGTAATACTACATGTTTGTCTCATGAAACAATTTTATTTACTGTAATTTAATAATCAAATCAGCTTCTGTGATAAACTTTTTATTAACATAAAAAGTTTGCCACAGAAGCTGCTTTGATTCATTTTTTGAGGTTAGGTGTGTACCCTTCCCTGTTAAAAATAAATACATAATTTTTGTATGTATCTTCAGTACGTACTAAAAACATGTAATTTGCCTGGTAATACGTATTAAAAATATGTACTATTTTGGGACTGACTATTTAAAATATATTAAATATAAATATAAGTATTTGATGTGGCCATAAATAATGTTATTATTCTTATATGGTACTTCCATTTATGGCCACATTAAATACTTATAATTATATTTAATATATTTTAAATAGTCAGTCCCAAATCAGTACATATTTTTAATACGTATTACCAGGCAAATTACATATTTTTAGTACGTACTAAATACACGTGCAAAAAATATGTATTTTTTCCAATAGGGTTTCTTCATTTTTCGTTTGTTAATTGTTACGCTTATAGTCTCCAAACCATTTTTTACAAGCATTTAAATTTGTTAGTTGATCTCTTACAAAAATAATGTGCAGAGATCTGTGCAAAGATCTCTGCATAGATTCCTGCAACAAATCTCTGCACAGATCTATGCATAGATCTCAGTACATTATTTTTATAAGTGATCAATTAATGTCATGCAAAAGTTTATCGAATTCTAAACGGTCAATCACTTTTCGGTAGTACTACCTTGAATGTATTTTTGTCACACAAGCACGATTTTAGCTTTTTCTGACCTTTTAGGCGAAACTAAAGTAACTTTTCTCAGACTGGCGGGCAAAAAATTTAGTGGGCAATAAAAATTGAAAAACACCCGCTGCCCGAAGAGCGAACAGTTTTCGATGTACATATATATTTAAAAATAAGTCTCGTAAGAGTTTGCCGCATCTAAAAAAAAATTTATATCAGTCTCACCTAAATTTCAGAATGAACGCGAAAATTAATACGTGCGTGACAAATATATGGTGTGCACCAAGGCCCAAGGGCTAAAAATAGGTGGGCTTTTTGACCTCGTGTGGTTGCAGTAATTATTTCCGGCTCGTAAACGCCCTTGCCTTCGGCTCGGGCTCTTAGCCTTGCCTTATACTCCAAACTCCACACTGGGGCTAAATAGCCCTGCTAACAGTTGGAGATTAGAACGGATTAAAAGATCAAAATGGAGCACAAATGCCGATTAAAATAGATTAAACTAATCGATTTTAATCAGCATTTAATCTATTTTAATCGGTATTTCTGCTCCATTTTGATGTTTTAATTTGTTTTAATCTCCAACTGTTATCAGGGAGCCCACTTTAAACGGAACTGTGTCACTCTGTGCAAAGATGTGTCACACTGTGCTACATATATACCCTAGTGGAGATGAAAATTGTGCCAAATTGTGCCTAACTATGCCAAACTATGCCAGGTAATGCTAAACCTATGCCATTTCGGACGTTTGGCACGGTTTGGCACAGTTTGGCATAGTTCGGCACACTTTTGCATAGTATGGCACATTGTGGCACAATGTGGCATAGTCACAAATTTTGAGAAAAAATAGTTTGCCGTTTTCTTCAGATTGGCATGGCTTTGCATGAATCTACACAGTCTAGCACAGATTAGCACAGTATGGCACAAATTGGCATAGCGCGACATAGTTTTACACAGTTTGGCATGATTAGGCATAATAGAGTTATTCAGAAAATATTTTTCCGACTTTTTGCAATAAATTGGCATATTCTGGCACGAATAGCATGCTAAGCTATGCCATTTTATGCCAAAAGTTGCCAAAACATGCCAGATTATGCCAAAACATGCCAAATTGTGCCATGTTATGCCACATTGTGTCAATTTGTGTCGTTTTGTTTCAAACTATGCTAACTTTTCTGTAAAAATTTCTGAAAAGTATTTTTTTTTTTTTAAATTCATAATGTGTCAAGTTATGCCAAATCGTGCCATACTGTGCCGATTTGTGTCAATCTGTGCCCAACTATGCCCAACTATGCCAAACTATGCCAAACTGTGCGAAATGTCCGAAATGGCACAACTGTAGCATAGTGTAGCACAATTTGACACAATCTAGCACAGTGTGGCACAGTTTGGCACGATTCAGCATGATTTGGCACAACGAATTTTTTCCACAAGGGTACCAATTCGAACATTTTAGAATAGCTTGGCACAGTATGGCACAGTATGGCACAATTATAATTGTTTCAAAATAAAAATATCGTTTTAGCGTTTTGTTTAACTTTGGTACAGTTTGGCAGAAATCGGAAAAGTTTAGCATAAGATGCTCTATCGTAAATAATGACGTCATTAAATTATAAATACTTAAAGAATGATATAATGGGTTCCAATATAGGTGCTACCATCCGGATGGTAGTGTGGATTATGAGGGCTAATGCCTATAAAATTTAAATAATTGAATAATTTTTAATCACTCTACTATAAAAAAATTATAATACCACTCTAACCTCAAAATGCAAACTTTAATTGCAATTTTCGGCTCTCGTGGTATAAAATATCGTATGAGACTGTTGTGGGAGGTATTTTTCTACCTTGCTCGATTTTTTCACTCGCTTCGCTCGTACGAAAAACCTCGAGCAAGGTAGAAAAGCAGATCCCACAACAATGTCATAATATACTATTTAATTATTAAAATTATATAGGCATTAGCCCCCATAATCCACACTACCATCCAGATGGTAGCACCTATATTGGCACCCATTTTATCATTCTTTAAGTATTTATAAGAGACTGAGTATCTATACGTGTAAAGTTTAAAATAATGACGTCTTTGAATGACGTTATAAAAGGTTCCAATTTGAAGCCTCTAAAGACGTCATTTAATAACGTCACGTAACGTCATTTCATAACGTCATAAAATGACGTTATTATTTTCAACAGGGTGGCACAGTGTGCCACAGTTTGGCACATTCTGGCATAGTTCGCGGCACAGTTTGGCATAGCGTGGCACAGGTGGCACAGTATAAAAATATCATGCAGGGTTAATTAAAAATAAAGCTAGCGTGCCACACGCGGCCTTACGCGTTTTGCGTGTAAGGCACGACCGCTGACGCTCGTGATTTGCGTGTACATATAATATTTAAGAATTATGCGTGTGCTATATCAGCTACTTGTCATAAACACGAAAGAGCCTCAGTATGGAACACTGTGCCACATTGTGCTGAACTGTGCCAGACCGTGCAAAACTGTGCCACACTCTGACAAACTGTGCCATACTGAGCCATATTATGCTAAACTGTTTAGATTCATGCCAAACTGTACCAAAACTTAAACAAAACGCGAAAACTACATATTTTTATTTTGAAAAATTAGAATTGTGCCATACTGTGCCACACTGTGCCAAACTGTGCCAAGATATTACCAAATGTTCGAATTAGTATATATGTAGCACAGTGTGGCACAGCTTGGCACAGTCTGGCACAGTTTTGGCACAGTGCAGCACAATTTCCATTTCCACTAATTTTTAAGGGTAATCTATTTTAACCGGTATTTGTGCTGCCTTTTAATCGTTTCTATTATTTTAGGCAGTTTGAATCTCTAACTTCACTAATGAAAATAATGTGCAGAGATATGTGCAGAGATCTATGCAGAAATATTTGCAGATACCTGCACAGATCCCTGCACAAAATTTGTCCGTATTCTTAATGTCCAGATTGTTCTTAAAAGCAAAAAAATAATATAAGTGCCTATATGGGTTCTACCATCTGGATGATAACAAAGCTCTGGTCAGAACTTTAAAATTTATAAGATATTAAAAAATTATTGTTTAAATCAAATTATTGAAAAATACAAATTTTGGAGTTCACAACCAGAGTTCTTTGTATCCAGATGGTAACACCATATCATTTCTTTTGCTTTTAAGAATTATTTAATTCAAAGGATGCGGTTCAAATTTTGTGCAGAAATCTGTGCAGAAATGTCTACAGAGATCTGTGCAGAAATCTCTGCAGAGATTTTTGTACAGATCTCTGAACATTATTTTCGTAAGGCATTATATCGATATTTGAATAAAAAAGGTGTTTTGTCAAAACGCCAGATTTAAGTAAGAAAAGAAAAAATTATAACGTCGAATTACTAGGAGTATAGCGAGGCCAGAGATTAAGGGAACTGAGCGCATGTCGTGCTGCTCTTTCAAACACTCGCGTAAAATTACCTTTTTCCGGATTGCTTTTTGCAGAAACTTCCGAGGCTTCGCGCCTTTTGTCTCTTCAGCCTGAGTCCTGACGTTTGTCAGTAGGTTCCTGAGCCATATTTTCTGATTTTAAAAATCCAAGATTTTCCGCTCGGAAAACTACCCTTATAGAACTACAGTTTTTGAAAACCCTTCGTTTTCTCAGCATAGCTCGGCGAGTCTCGCAAAGGTTAATTATCCGAAACACGAAAAACCTAAAATTTTCCCGACACAGTACTGGATATTTCTAGTGATGGTTTGGAGCGCAATTTTTCGATGTCAGCCCCAATTTCTGGCATCGCTTTACATTATTTTACAAATATGATAACAATTGTTCGCTTTGAATCACAGTTCGAATTCGCGGAACCTCGAAATATCTTTCGGCTTAGTTTTGAGGCTTTGTTTAAAGTCTCTCACAGGCGCGCTTATTTTAAATCATGTTTTGATCCGTGATAATCGGTCTCTCTCAGCTATTCTCACATATAGTAGGTGCCGCTATACTTTGGTGGTCTCTCTCAGCTATTTTCGCATATAGTAGGTGCCGCTATACTCTATATTTTGGTTCTTAATTTAACGCTAAGATAAATTAAGATTCTACTTTTTTGGACTAGCAGCTTACCAAAAAATCTGCTGAAACTACCGATAAATTTTATTTTTCAAAGCGAAAAGAAGGCTTTTTAAGACGAGCGTGGGAGTTGCTGCCCAAGGGAAGCGAGTATACTTTGAAACAAGTACAAAAGAATAAATTTTATCCTTATAGAAAAACCCTTGCAGAATAGGCTGCAGGGTATCCTGCAGGTTATCCTATAGGGAATCATGCAGCTATTTTTAGGTTTTTTTTTCACAGGATTTCCTGCATGAATCTGCGAAAAAAAAATTTCAAACTAACCCTAACTAACCTAAATAAGTCTTCCTACACGAATATCAGTGTAAAATTCTAAATTTTTCATTCGTGTTCAAAAAGGAATTTAATGGCTTTTTCAAACTCAAATGATCAATCGACCTGTTTAATTTTCCCGCATAGTTGCACAATGTGCTGTAAGAATATTATATACAGAATGGTAGCAGCGAATATTTTTTAAAAGAAACTTGAGGTAGTACCGTTTTTAACTAAATACATGGTAGGTGCGAGGTGGACTCCTCTTCTTCTTTCCACCAGCTGCAGTCCGCGGAGTCTGTGAGCTTCATCTTCTACAGGTGGTACTTCACCTTCCAGTGCCCGACCAGCCAGCTCACGGCCAGCTTTAGTCTATTTTTACTAAGTCTTCTGATGGTCATGAGCCATTCCGCTGGTGAGCTATTACCTAAGATATCTTTGGCCTGTCTAAGTCATTTAGCATTATACAATTTTGTGCACAGTTCTGTATTGAACCAGTCGTTTCGGTTTTTTTCGCAAGTAGCTACGACAACAGCGCATCTCTTTACACGGAGGCCATTAGCGCCTCTGCCTGACAGCTTGTCCGCTTTTTCGCTGCCCACCACGCCCGCGCTGGAGTATCCTAGCACTCACAACAGTCTCACGACATTGTGATTTCCCAATCATTCCAGCGTCTGTCTGCAGCTTAAAACCTCTTTCAAATAACTCTGATGCTGTCCAGCGCCTTTAGAGCTGCCTTGCTATTAGAAAAGAATGTTACTGTTCTGTGTCCTGTGCTTTTTTCTATTCGCAAGCAGTTTGCTGCCTCTGTGATGGCCCTGACTTTGGCCTGGAAGACTGGCATGCTGGTCGAGCAAGCACACGATCTCTTGTGTGCCCCCTCTTCCTCATGACCCTACCTTCACTCCGCTTTTATTTTTTGAACTGTCCGTACACCACACTATGCTACCCTCCATCCTTTTCTGGGGTGACGATTAAAAACGATTTCGAGAAGAATATTCTCTCCATTTTTCTGTCGCAACCTCTTTCCTTCATGAGTGGCATTAACCATTCTAGCAGTGCCTCATCTTTAAAGTGCACGCAGTTCTTTGTTTCTGAGAGTCTGCAGAACGTCCTGCATGCATTCGCCCTTGTAACCTTGTTTAGTAGGGGGAGCTCGAATGAAGTCTTTATTCCGCATGGATCGTGTGATTCCTCCCATTACCATTCTTTGCATTAGTTATCATAACGCATTTATGTGCCTAGACGATTGCTTTATGTGCAAGCCTTCTTTGTCTGGTTTTAGACCCCATGTGGTGCCAAAAGCTCTACTGCATGCCTAGAAGGTACTAATTGCGCTTTCACATATCGCTCTAATGTGTTTACTCCAGTTAAGCCAAGGGTCAAACGTGACTCTTAGGTACTTGATCTTGGTAATAAGTTTCAGTGAGACACCTTGGAGTTGGAGTCCGTCAACTGGCTTTGTCTTGTAACTGTATGTGCACAGCATGACGTAGACTTTGTTAGGGTTTACTGCAATTTTTACTGCTTTGCACCAGTTCTCCACCAGTACCAATGCATACTGCTTTACGCCTTCTAGAACATGCTCGTCAACTCCTCTTATAAAGATGACGATTTCATTCGCGTACGCCTGTGCATTTATTCTGTGCAGTACTCTTCCTGAGGGCAGCCCTTTCTAACTCTATCTATGTTTGAGTACAACCCCCAGTTAGCAACTATCCTCCTGAAGTTCAGCATATTGCAGATCCATCTAGCGACGGTTACCGGAACTACGTGCTCCTCCATTTCCGCCTTGATAGCTTCGCCGGTTGTACAGTTGAAAGCCCCCTCGACGTCTAGGAAGGTGTCCAGCACCAGATCCCTGTTCTTCAAGTCCTTCTGTATTAAGCCCACTACATCCACAAGTGCTGTGTCCATCGACTTACCGGTCTGGTAAGCGGGCTGCTTGCTGTACAGTGACGCTTTGACCCGTGATGTCTCTTTAACAATCCTGTCAATCAACCTTTCCAACGTTTTGAGTAAAAACGGGATCAGGCTGAGTAGTCTAAAGTCCTTCGCGGCTACGTGTTATGCTTTGCCTGGTATAGGTAAGAATGCAACCTTCGCCAGTCCTCATTCTTCCGACACATACCCTAGTACCAGGCATACTCAGTACAATTTCTCCAGGTCCGGTATCAGAATATCGATACCTTGCTGCAGCCGTGCCGGGAAAATACCATCCGGACCTGCGGCTCCGTGAGGCTTTAACGTACCTATTGTCCACCTTATCCTCGCTTTATGTGTGATCCGTTTCACCACTGAAATTATATTCTCGTCAATGTATCGAACTGTATTTTTTGACACGAACGTGCGCGAAGCATTTTTAATTATTCAAATTTTATTCAACTAGCAATAAAATATTTTTCACGTTCATTAAATATAAGCAAGGTATATTGTTTAAAAATTGTATGTTTTCTTTTTGGTCATTAGATTAATTATGGAGAGAGCTCAAAAAAAACAAATGAAGGCCACTCTATCGATAATAGTTCGGATTCAGAAAACAGTTCAAGTGAAGATGAGCAAGATGATGCAAACAAAGAATATGATAATGTCAACAAGAAAAATGATGATGGCAACAAGGAAAATGATGAAGTCAACAAGGAAAATGATAATGAGAACGAAGAAAATAATGATGACATGTATGAAAAGGATACAGATAATGAGAAAACTGATTCATCTCAACTGATTGACTCATTACTGCAAGAAGTAGATGGTTTACAAAAGGCGCTTCAAAGGGAACGAGTCAAGTACGAAAAATTACTAGTCGAAAAGGAAAACATTAAAGCTGATTTAGATCGGTACAAAGAAAAAGAAGAGCAAGAGAAAAATGATAATAATGATAACGAAACTCGCATGAACATGAAGACTGCTAGAGATAGTAAGATTATAAAATAGAATACTATATATATATATATATATATATATATATATATATATATATACTTACACACACACGCACGCACGCACACGCACACACACGCACGCACATACACACACACACACACATGCACGCAAACACACACACACACACGCACGCACGCACTCACGCACGTACATACGTCTACATATGTCCTGGTAGAAATTCTAATATTTTGTCTGAAAAATTTGAAAGGGCTTTGTGAAATAGCCTAGACTAGCTTGTGATGAAACGCTTTTTCTCCCATTTCTTCAACATTTGTTTAAATAAACATAACCTTAGATCTTATATATTGATATTACTACTTGTGACGTTTGCTCATGGCAAAAAGGATCGCTAATTTTAATCGATTAACAAACGATTTTCTTGCTTAACCGTCTATTAGAGTTATACACTGAAAAAAGGTCAGGTTGTCCTCAGCTTCGCATCCGGTTCAACAGTTACACTAACGTTCTGCATATCTGTTGCTCTAACCTTAGGACAGAATACATCCTTCAGTATGTTCTATGCCTTTAGCCGGCGAAGTGAGGAACGGGGCGTCCCCCGCACCGCGCGCCGGCTCCCCTCTCACCGCGCACCTTCTCGCCCAGCCTACAAGCTTCGCGTTTTATTTACGTTGCGCTTGTTTTCTTAGAGATTCGTGCGACAACGCAAACTGAAATTTCGCATAGATCTTCTTAAGATTATGATGAGTATGGTCTATAGTTTTTTATTTCATTCTCTTAACTTTGAAAACATCGCATTCTATGTCAATCGACTATTTTTGACCGTGCTCCATAAGCGCCCGTGTGTAATCTGCAAACTTTGAACTCGAATATCATGGAAATATGTTCGGTAACAAATATTGTGAAAGCATGGATCGTTGCGTATATACTAGACTAATACATTTTTAGAGGTTCAATTCATTTTCTTAACTTTCGTGTAACCATAGAACATCCTCAATCCTGAATTCTTAATTTCCCCATCACCTTTTTTGGAAGGCACATGCGCAGTAAGCAAAAGATTGTAGTGAGCGGCGCGATACTTTCCCAGAAGCGAATAGTATACGTCCTAAATCAAAGTACAAGCTTCGCTTCGCCAATAAACTTATACATGCATGGCCGCGTGAGGTCATCGCTCATGCAAACCTTTTTTCAGTGTACAAGCACGGCATGCAAATATATTTGTGATTTTCTTATTTTATTACTTTTTTGACTCCATTTATTTTGCGTAGAACTTCCATAGCCATTAACTCCACACGAATAAATTTAAATCTTGTCAATATCTACTCTATATGTCACCAGGAAACGTACAATAGTATAATATTTTAATAATATTTTGATTCAAATCTTGTTCTTAAACACAATGTAAGCATACGTATATTTACTCTCATTTATGTGTACACGAATACAGGTACTAAAAATCACACACTTGCAACCACAAAAACATGAACGAATCACTAGATCGTATTAATTTTGTATTTATATAATGCAGAGATGCTCCTAATTAATCGCATAAGTAAAAGATTCCTTGAGAGCCTTGATCCGACCTTAGAACCCGAATCTCCCATTCCTGACTCTCCTGTAGCTTCGACATCTCGTGGAAAGAAGCGACATAAGGAAATGGTAGTACTATTGTAATAAAATACTCTACCCTTTCCAACACTGTCGAATTTCAAGAAATAAAATCGTAAAAACGTTTTAATCATACCTATAAAAGAAATCGCTTGTTTCTTGTTGTAATACCGCTATTTTTAGACTTTAATTTGTCGTTTCATTTTTGCACACGTGTTCAACATAACTTGCATAAAACATTGCTTACAATTACAAGAAATCGATTGTAATATCTCTCTGATACAAACTATAATGATTTCTTACATGTGTAAAGCGATGTTTTGAAGAAACACGTTACGGATTTAATATTTGAGCTTATTATATTACGTAGTTTTAGAGACAGACTTCACTTCTCTTGTGCGATTTTTTTTTAATTGGTACACACCTCAGAAGCAGGCGCGTAAACGGTGCAAGTTTGTGGCAGATTTACCAATATGAATCCCTAATATTGAGTTTAAATTGAGAAAAAAGGCAATAAATATCTCGTGGATGCATGATATTTTATTACCGTTTAAGGTCAATGATAATTTAATCCTTTATCCCTGCCTGTAATGATTATATTTTTTTGTTTTTTGTATCTAAATTAGTTTATTTATACACAAATATTATGTGTGATAATATATTACAATATATTAACATTTTTTTATCAAGGCATTATCTGATGAATCAGCGTACGACGAGGACGATGAAACGTTGCCCAAGAAATCATCCAAGACTCACGACGACAAGAGTAGTCGTCAAACAAATAAAAAAGTATGATTTTTACTTTTGCGTAGTACACTTGGTGGTAGTTGATGCTTGTGGAAAGGTTTTTGAAATCCTCTAATCAGGTTTGCGAATACAAAACTCCTATAACCAATCAAAAAGCATGATTTCAAAAACGTTCAACGAGAATCAACTACCAACGATTGTACATAAGCTTCTATCAAATAATAACTGATTCATGACGTCTCTTTACAGTCGAAGTCAAGTTCAAATCATAATCATCGACATGAATCATCTGAAAAAGAAAGTTTTCACCTGTCATCATTGGTTCTTAAAAATCTAGATCAAAGTTCAGTAAAAAACTTCACTAGCGATCTTTTAATTAACCTCTTCACCGACGAAGAATTGGCTAATTGTTCGCCCACGGGTAAAGTTTGCAATGCAGCAAAGGATGCAGAAGTACGGCCCGCATTAGATCCGGCCAAAATGGATTACATTAGAAGTAAGTAATTTTTAAGTCTTGTAATCTAATCGGTAGGCTATTTTGACGGCTAAGTAGAATAAGAACGAATCTCGGCGGCGGCTACGAGATCGTCGTATCTTGGCAACGGCTTTGAGAATTTAGTTTTTAGCTGTACTTCAAGAAGTTTTAATTTTACTCAGCCGTCGATTTGTAACTGTTAACGTCAGTATGCATACATTTCTTTGGACACGTGACTGTTTATTTATATTCTACCTGCAGAAAGTCTATCTTGTTGTAGCTTTTTATCATCTGGCTGGGCATCGCGCAAAATTGTATTATTATTTGCCTTTAAGAATATTGTGAAAATCAAAAGCATACAGTCCAAATTCTGTGCAGATATCTGTCCAGAGATTTGTGCAGAAATCTCTGCAGAAATCTCTGCAGAAATCTCTGCAGAAATCTCAGCATGTTATTTTTGTAAAGGTCTTGTAAAACAATAATTATGGTACTCACAACAAGAGTTTTTTGTTGCTATCTGAATGGTAACATCAATATAAGCACTTATTATACCATTTTTTGCTCTTAAGAATATTCTGAAAATTAAAAGTGAAAGGTCCAAAATTTGTGCAGAGATCTGTGCAGGAATCTATGCAGAGATCTCTGCACATTATTTTTTTAAGGGAAAAAACCTGCAGACAACCGTGCAGAAATTTGTACAAACATTGTTGTACGCCAACATGCAGTTAATGTGCAGCATGATGTATAAGATAATGTACATGAATGTCTGTAGGTAGACCAGTTGATATTTTTGCAGGATGACATGCAGAAAGCGTCATACGGAAAATCTTAAATAAAACCTACATGCAGTCTGCACGTTGGTTTGCCGTCAACCTGCAAAAAATTCTGTAAAAAATTCGCGAAATTTCAACATTGGCTTACGAAAAAAATGTGCAAAAATGTCTGCAGAACTTTCTGCGAGCTCTCTGCATAAATATCTGCAAGAAATATGGACCCGAGCAATATCAAAAATTCTTTAAATTCCATAAAAGTTCTTGAAAATATATAACTTTAATATAATATGGGCGTCTTTATAGGTACTACCATCCGGATAGTAACAGCAAAACTCTGGGCCCAAGCTCCAAAATATTAATTTTTGATTAATTTCATTTTAACAAAATATTTGTGCGAAAATTATATGCGATGAAAATGATCAACTATAGATTTTTAAAGGAGATTTAAAACGTGGAATATATTACAAGCTCAGGGAGAAAAGCTTCCCGCTTTTGGCTCGCCCTTACGAAAATAACCTGCACACAAACCTACAGAACTTTTTACAAAAATTGTTGTATGCCAACACACAGGTAATGTGCAGAATTATGTGTAAGATAATGTACATGGCAATCTGTTGGTAGACCAGTGGATAGTTCAGCAGGATGACATGCAGAAAATATCATACATAAAATTCTAAAGAAAACCTATATGCAGTGTGCACGTTGGTTTACAGATAACCTGCAAGAAATTTTGCAAAAAATTCGCAAAATATTTAAGATTTGCTTACGAGATAAATAAATTTTCTCCAGACCTCTCTGCATAAAAGTCTGCAGAAAATTTGGACGCGTACAAAATGAAAAAAAACTCTAGGTTCCATAATAGTTTTTGGTAATGAATAACTTTAATATAATAATACACCAGAACATTACGCCTGAGCATCACATAGTTAATTTTACATTAATTAAATTTTAACAAAAATTTATTGTTTTAATTGAATTAATAAAAAATTGAAATTTTGGAGCTCCAGAGAGGTCTGCAGAAAGTTCTGCAGAAATTGTTGAACATTTATTTCGTAAGCGAATGTCAAATATTTTGCGAATTTTTTGCAGAATTCCTTGCAGGTTGGCTGTAAACCAACGTGCACACTGCGCGTAGGTTTTCTTTAGGATTTAATGTATGATGATTTCTGCATATCATCCATATGAACTATCAATTGGTCTACCTAAGGCAAGCAGCAGCTTCGACTGTAGACTTGGCTACAGATTTTTTTGGTAATGTCCCTTATGGAAAAAACCTGCAGACAACCGTGTAGAGTACAAACATTGTTGTACGCCAACATGCAGTTAATGTGCTGTATGATGTATAAGATAATGTACATAAATCTCTGTAGGTAGATCAGTTGATATTTTTGCAGGATGACATGTATATATTATAAATAAATAGATAATATAAATATATAAATAGTAGATAAATCTGCATGGCAGTCTCTATCAATGTGTATTATAATCAGTAGTTATAGTAAAACGATTAGTCTGAATGCGAGATGGATCTGACAAATATAATACCTTTTTGTCTTTAAATTCTTTTAATTACCTAATAGCTGTCTCCCGCCTATCTCCTGAACGTAACAATTTGCTCACTTTTATTTTTATGTGTTATATGTCTGTTAAACTCATAAAAAAATTTGCAGCTAAGTTTTTTTTGCGCAAAAACTTAGCTGCAGTTATTTTTAAGTACCCATGTTACTTTGACTTCTTATCATTTAAGTTCCTTAATGTCTACTTATCTAATTTAAATGTTTAATTACAGGTTTGGTCTTTAAAAAATTCGGAAAAACAAGGGCTAATGCTACACTCATCAATAAAGTGGCATCAAACAAAATCTCATATAAGAGAAGATAATGTGTAGAAGATAATTATATATAAAAGATAATATATAAAATGTATTGAACAATTTTGTTAAATGTTTGAATAAACACATATAGAACAAACATATTTTAATGTTTTTAACCAAACCAATATAGGATAATTAATGTTATTTTCACAACTAAGATAATAATTACTACTAGTTGTAAAGCATTAAAAGAAACAATTTGATCAAGTAGTTGGTACGTATGAGATCGAATGACTTCATGATTCAAAATTATTTATAGATAATTGGCTATTCTCATCTTCATGAAAAAACTGTAGATGTGTCTGTAGCTTTAACTGAAGTAGTCTTATTTTCTGTAAATTTACATTGTAACGAGCACTGACATTTCGGATCTCGCGCGCTCGTATGTCG
This sequence comes from Trichomalopsis sarcophagae, assembly GCA_024372645.1. Taxonomy (NCBI): domain Eukaryota; kingdom Metazoa; phylum Arthropoda; class Insecta; order Hymenoptera; family Pteromalidae; genus Trichomalopsis; species Trichomalopsis sarcophagae. Next base: position 76,890 of record QLSS01000390.1, read on the forward strand.
CGCGATTAGAACTAAGATTGCATGGGTACATGCGGGTTGGCTACGCCGGACCTGAAATAACCCCACGACTGACTGTTTACTCACGGATACGCGGAGGAAAGCGTGGTGCTCCTGGTACACCAAGCATTTGTATCGAGAATCGGCAGGCCAAAGCACTGGTTATAGCGCTGCACCCAGCGGCTAATGTCCGCTCGCTATACCTCGGCCGTCATCGAGGAAAAGCCAACCGGTAAAAGGACCTTTTCGAGGTAACGTGCGGCATCTTCGCGGCTGCACGAGCATCTGTCCAATCGCCCCATTGCAGCATGCATACTGTCTGCTGATTGTCCTGTAGCCATCTGGATGGCAGCTGTTCTGCCACTCATTTTTATTTTTAATTAATTAAGGTTATCAGTATTCTATTTAAAACTGACTTATATTTTGTTAAACCCTCACGAAAATAATGTGCATAGATCTCTGGAGATATTTCTGCACAGATCTCTGCAGATTATATTCGTAAGATATGCTTGAATTACAAGACATAATTGTTAAAAAGTAAAAATTTTAATTATATCTATAATACTGCAGAAAAATGCTAAATACCTTAAAAAAAAACTTCCTGCGAAATCGCCTGCATGCGAAATGTTCTACAAGATGTACACCCCTCACGAAAATAACCTGCGGAAATCTCTACATAGATCTGTGCACAGATCTCTGCACATTATTTTCGTAGAGGTATATTTTTTCTTTAAGGTATGATAACTCATAAGTTGATGTTTTTTGATAAATATTTTTTTTCAATTCAAAATTTAAAAAACGTAACCCTAAATTAATGATACACCCTCTATCAAATGGAGTAAAAAAAATTCTAATAATCTTTAAGTCTTAAGCGCAAGTTGTCTTAAAAATAATACTCGCAAAAATGTGAGCAATCAATTTGTAAGCAAAAACAAAAAATTTTATCAATAAATGTAAACAGCTTCAGATTTATTTGATATATTCACCAATAATATCTTCAGTGATTTCGGACAATGATGGTTAATCTAGACTATGCTTCAAATTGCAAGCTTGTCTGAATTTAAATTCACGTACAGAAGTCTAAACTTGCTTTCACAGTATTGAGTATTATATATTCTGCATAATTTTCTGTATCGATATTTGCATGCACGTATGCAGTATCTCGTGTAAAAATGTATACACAGGAAAAGCAAAATTTCATGCTGAATTTTATGCACAGGTACATGCATAAAATTGTGCATTATCCCAAGTCAAATTTTCGCGAATTCTCAACAGAAATTTCATCATAATAGCATGAACAGTAACATACATAACCATATGCAGTAAATCATGCAATATTTCATCCAGACAAACGTGCATAAGAGTGTACAGCTTATTATGCACATGTCATGCAGAAGCAACTGCATGAAGTCCTGCAGTTACATCTGCAAGATATTCTGCAGGCTTTTTTCGTAAATGTACGTCTTCTGAAAATACTGAAGATATTCATCAACGTTTTGATTCTCAATTCCAGCAAATAACTCTTGGATAATTTCCTCAAACGTTTCTGATACTTTATTTACTGGAACAAAGGCTAAAGCAGATAATGACTTGATTTTTAAACTAAAAGATTCATTTTCATCATATAATGTTTTTAGATTGTGTTGAGATAAGTTCCTATATAATGCCTGATTAAAGTGAAAATAACAATAAGTAACTTGTGCATTAGGAAATTCACTTTCTATTGAATTTTTGAAGGACAATTCTAAATCAATCATTATTCGTTCGGGATGTAAACCATTAGACAAGCTTTTCAATGCTTTCAAAAATTTAACGTATGTCTCTGTTGATTTCGAAGGCAAAAATGCGTAGAGCAATGGTACGACTGTATCATGATATAAACCATGTATAGTATATATTTGTTGGAAAATCTGAGGACAAAACCTTTAATGCTTTTAAGTTTGTGTTCGTTGTAAATATTATAATACGAGAGTCGTCATCAGACCCAGAATCGTAATATAAAAATTGCTTATTATTTAAAGTTCGTGTCAAAGATTCGGGAACAATAAAATCCTTAAGACTATCAGGAATTAATTCATCTTTATTTTCATTTTCCCTTACTCTCCTCAGACTGCGTTTAAGTGAACTATTTTTTGGTAGAAAAATTTTAACACTATCAGACGTAGTTGGTAGAACGTCTGCTATAATACTGTGTATTGACGCAGTACTATTTTTGGTAATTGATTTTAAATCATTTATTACGGCTCTCTTTTCAGTATCTAAAGGATTGCCAGAGTGATCACGATCGGTGTATTTAATTACACGCTCGTTTTCGGTCACAAATCGACCCCTACATTTCAAAACATTGAAGTGTTCACACTTCCAATATACCTTTGTATCGTAAGTTTTATCCTTGTAATGTAAGAAACCTTTGTACTTAAGTAAAGGTTTTCCTTTACTACTTAAAATATACTCAAAACTCATTGTTGAATATATAATTCAAAAAAAGAAAATAAACTAAAAAATTGCTGTTTTATAAGGATGATTATTCACTGCTTACGTAACTACTACGTAGTAGCAGGAAAAAAACTCCCAATAAAAATTGGAAAGATCAGGATTTGCGTAAATTTGACCGCCTTTATATGGATTTCAGAATCCTACTTTAATAGAAGATGGGCAAAAGTGAGGTATTCGCCGCCTAGCGGCGGAAAACGAAACTACGGAAAACGAGTAATTATTTTATTAAAAGGTTTTGAGATAAGTATATTAGCTAAAATTACTATTGTGATCATTAATTAAATATACAGAGAAGTACATAATAATTTTATGTATTATTATTATTGCAAAATAACATGTTTTTTTACATACAAACTTACGCAAACTGTTTATATTAAAAATACTACATTTATCAAAATGCAGCAAAATAAATAAAACGTCTAAATATACAATGTATATATGTACAATGTAAGTTATATATATTGTTACGAGTGAAGAGTGCAACGAAAAAGTGACGGACCCCGGGCTTGAACCGAGATCCTCTGGCTTGCAAGGCAGACGCTCTGTCTTCGCGCCACGGCCGCCACCGCATTGCACTCTTCTACTCGCTCTCTTATAGTAATTAGACACCCGTGACGTGTATCCACACGTGACAATATTATAATTATTATGTATATAAATTTATTAAAAAAATTGTTTTATTCATTAGTAAGAAAAACATAAATTTTTTGAAGACATTGAAATACATATTTTGTATAAATATTACCAAATAAAATTATTTTTTACAAACAAAACTACGTACACTGGATATTAGAAATATTACATTTATTTATTCAAATAAGATAATATAAAATTGAATATATAATATCAATAATAATAAAATAATGTAATAATTTAATATATTTAATATACATATATATTGCGCATATTATCTAACTAATTATAACTAATACACACAGTAATATAAAAATAACCTAAAACCCCAACAACACCGACTCGAGGTGTTACCGCAGTGGTTCCAGTACCGTGTTGGATGGACCTTGATTTTTTTACTGAGCACACAGTAATATGAAAATAACCTAAAACCCCAACAGCACCGACTCGGGGTATTGCCGCAGTGGTTCTGTTACCGCAGTGGTTCCAGTGCCGTGTTATTTGACCTTGGTTTTTTTACTGATCACACAGTATTATGGAAATAACCGAAAACCCCAACAGCACCGACTCGGGGTGTTACCGCAGTTTATGATTGTAAATTAATCCCTAAAAAAACTAAAAACAAAAGTTTGGATAGTCTTACAATACATAAAAAAAAAAAAAAAAAAAAATTTTTTTTCGAACAATGTCCATTCCAAGAAAAACCATTCGAACAAAAGTCCTTTCGAACAAAAGTCCATTCGAACAAAAGTCTATTCGAAGAAAAGTCCGTTCGAATAAATCATTTTCGAACAAGTGTCCGTCGAATAAATGTCTTTCGAATAAATGGTTTCGAAAAAAAGTCCAGGAACGCGGCGCTGACATCGATAAATCACTTCCAAATGCAGTCACCGTGAGGCAAGACAGTAAATGATGGCCGACTTAGAAATTATGATTAGGATTCGTGCGACCGCTAAAGACCGTCAGAAAAAGCATGTTAAAACCTAGTCGGTTTTCTCATGGACGCATTCCTCAATTAATTCTTATACTAAACCCGTACATAACAGTGTATAACGCATCCGTGAAAACCATGCGCTCATCAATTATATTATGTCATGTGTAATTACGCATCTCTATCACGTTATTTTTTTGTTTTCAATCGAAACATATTAAACGCCGGTTCGTAGTCTCTCGTTAACTACTAAATATCAATTAGTTTGACCTAGAAGACCTGTTTGAAAGCCAGGCACACGCCTGTGTCGTAGGCAAGGTCAAACAAGCTAGCCAGTACACGTAAATTCCTTTGCTACTGTATATCAGTCAAATATCTCGCGTATTTTGCTCACTAGTAATTAAGCTTTATATATTACTTGAAATTCATACGAATTATATTCTACATATTCAACAATTTATTTGCTTAGATTTATCAATTTAATTTTACTATTCAAATTAAATTTTACTTTTTTTAAACACCGTTTTCTTATGTAATTAATAAATTTCGCAGTAATACTTTTCCATTATTTAAATAAATAAATTCACGTCTACAATCTTCTTACAGCTATGTCATCAAACATACTGTGTATTCTATAATATCAAGTGTTGTGTTATTTGGCTTTGCATATATTCTGCTTGTTGAGAGTGAATTAAATAGTGATTAATGCCATAACTATATTTATCGCATAAATATACGTTTAATATTATTTCAAACCATCCTGTTACGTACCTTATGAACAGTCGTGACATGTCCTTATGGACGTGTCCCGGCGTGGAAGAATTTTTTGAAGGCAATTTTTGTACTTAGCTTTGCAGAAAAAGGAACTTGACGTTGAAGCGGCCAAGGCGGTTTTACAGTTCCTGAAAAGGGCTGGAGCGGATTTGTGCTGAAGTAAAGGTAAGTAAACGGCTGCTGGGGGCTTGCGGTTACTACTACTGATGTTTCCGGCCGTCAGGAGTCCCGGGCTGAAAAAGGGCTGCTCAGTATCCAAGTCGTGATGTCCGAGATCCAGGAAAAAGACGGCTCCAAGGTGCGGTCTCCAAGTATCCGGGAACGTTGGCTGAGCTAAGAAAGTTTATATTCGTGTTAATATACATATATGTGTGTGTATGTGTCATTTCGCCAGGTGCGACATTTCGCCAGGAATCGTATATAATGCTTTTTTAACGCATTTCTTCCGCCGGACACCTCTGATATTTTACTGTGCCGATGTTGGGATATTCTCGCGTCATCAAGCCATCAACTCGGTACTAGAACAAAACTGCTTAGTTCAATATAAAACCATGGTCAGGCCGAGTTGACCCGCTGGGTTTTGAGTGTGGAAGGGCGGGAAGCGCTTGACACACTCATAACCCAGGAGGGTCAACCAACACGGTACTAGAACCAACACGGTAGAACCACTGCGGTAACACCGCGAGTCGGTGCTGTTGGGGTTTTAGGTTATTTTTATGTATTGAGAGTACAATATAAAACCATGGTCAGCCCGAGTTGACCCGCTGGGTCCCCGCTGTGACTCTGGATTAAAACTAAGATCGGCAAAAAGGTTTTACATACACAAACACCCTACAAAAAACAAAACTTACTTCTGGCGAAATGTCGCACCTGGCGAAATGTCGCACTGGTGAAATGTCGTTCTGGCGAAATGTCTCCTGGCGAAATGTCAGTCCTGGCGAAATGTCGCACTGGCGAAATGTCATCCTGGCGAAATGTCCCTGGCGAAATGTCGCCTGGTGAAGTGTCAGGTAGCCCCCCCCCCCCCCCCCCACCCCCCCCCCCCCCCCCCCCCCCCCACAGTGCCCCCCACCAAACATAAAAATCAACGAAATAGGAGTTTGGAGTCAGATAATACTGAAAACTTTTTCAGACACTTGCCGCCGCGTGGTGGCGCTTCTAACAGAAGTCTTGTGGGATAAGCTGGTCCAGCTAGACCTGGGCCCACTACCTCTAGGAGATATCGGAGAGGATAATGACGAAACCAGGACTTCTGCAAGATACAACTTTATTAGTCTGAGTTAACGTGAGTACCTGCTTTCGACTCGAGAGCCAACGACTTTCTGGCCGCGCGCAGGCGGCGAGTTCTCCTCCACCAACATGGCGGCTTACCCCCTCTCGGCAGGAGGAGGGGAGAATCCCCACACATTCCCCCCTGAGTGTTGATGCAAATGATTTTCTTCTTTTACAATGGATTTGAACATTTACAATGTTTGAATGAGTTGAACATTAAGTATATATAAAGAAAACTTAAGAGTTAGAAACGAAGGAAACTTTTTTACGTGAATACGTTTTTAAAGTTGGACGACTAGTATCGGAAGGATTACAACTATGTATATCACTGGGACTAGATAGTGGCTGATTGCCATTATTACTATCTAAGGGAGACTAGTTCGTCGAGATCATCTGGAATGAAGTAAGCTGGTTTTAACAACTCAGCCGTAACGCTTTTCGTGGTACCGTTTACATCAATGTCGAAAACGCGATCGGAAACTAGCTTGACAATTTTAAACGGTCCTGAATAAGGCCTTTCTAGTGCTTTCTTTGCCATGTTTCGCATGAACACGTGGGTACATGTATGCAAATCCTTAAAATAAAATGCGCGTTTCTTATAATTATGAATAGGTCGAATTTGACGCATATGTTCACGATATTCTTCTAAGAAGAAATTGGGATCAGGTGTCTGATCTTCGGGTAAGAAAAATTCACCTGGTAAGCGTAAAGTCGTGCCGAACAAGAATTCCGCAGGGGAAGCTGGGTATCAGCCCGAAGATGACAACGTAGTCCGAGAAGGACCGTGGACAGTGTGCGAGGCCAATCTGTGTCGTTGTGGCACATGATTGCAGCCTTCATACAGCGGTGCCAACGCTCTATCGTGCCGTTAGCGGCGGGATGATAGGCGGTGGTGCGAATCCGTTCGCATCCTACGAGAGAGAGGAAGAGCGGAAAAAAGCCGAGATTCAAATTGTGAACCTTGATCGGATGTGACGACCTTGGGTGCGCCATATCTCGCAACCCAAGTGTCAAAGAAAGCTCGTGCGATCGTTTCAGCAGAGATTTCGGGGAGAGGAACAGCCTCGATCCACCTGGAAAACCTGTCAATCATGGTCAACATATGTATTGCAAGCCATCCTTGATTGGTAAAGGACCAACAATGTCAATGTGCATGTGGTCAAAGCGACCATCTGGTGCTACAAATTGACTGGGTGTGAGCTTGACATGACGTGTTATTTTGGATTGCTGACAATCGAGGCAATGCTTGCACCAATTGGCAATATCACGATGCATCGCTGGCCAGACGTATCTCTGTCTGATCAGGCGATCAGTGACCTTGATCCCAGGATGAGCTGGATTGTGAAAGAATGCGAAGACAGATTCTCGCATGGAAGCCGGTATAAAAGGTCGAAGAGTTTCACCCGTTAAATTACAACATATTGTAGTGTGATCCTGAAGTTGTTTATCAGCCTCTTGCGCCGCTGCAAGTTCCTCGAGATCGAACTCTAGAGGGAAACGAACTGATTCGATTCTCGAAAGAGAATCAGCTATGGTATTATCGACGCCCCTAACGTACTCGATGCGCGTAGTAAATTGCGAAATATAGTTTAGTTGCCGCACACGACGAGGTGGAGCCTTATCAGTCTTTTGTAAGAACGCATATACCAGTGGTTTATGATCTGTCAGAATCTAAAAGTCGCAACCTTCAACAATGTGTGCGAAATACTTGATGATTTCGTAAACGTCGGTAAGCTCGCGATCGTACGCGCTGTAACGTTGTTGCGAGGGAGAAAACTTCTGAGAGAAGAAGGCTAAAGGTTCCCAGACGCCGTCAAACGATTTCTGTTCAAGAACAGCTCCTACTGCAAAATCTGAAGCATCGGATACGATTCGAAGGTCTGCACTTGAGCGAGGATGCACCAGAACTGCGGCTTCAGCAAATTCAGATCTGACTTTTTTAAAGGCTTCGTCAGCTTCTGGGGTCCATTGGATCAAACGCTTGTCGTTTTTGCGGGAGTCGCGAAAGAAAGCATTGAGAGGAGCCTGAGAAGTGGCTGCTTTCGAAAGATTGCGGTGATAAAAATTCACCATCCCTAAGAAGCGGCGAAGCTCTACAATCGTGCGTGGTTTTGGGAATTTCATGACGGCATCGATTTTGGCTCGAGTGGGTTTGATCCCCTGTGCGTCGATGAGGTATCCTAGAAACTCGGGTTCCTCGACCATGAAGACGCTTTTGTCTACGTTGAGCCGAAGATGGAACTTTTTCAAACGCTCGAATACCGTACGCAGATGCTTGTGATGTTGCTCACGAGAGTCTGAAGCAATGAGGATGTCGTCTATGTATATGTAGACGAAGTCTAAATCCCCCAGAGCACGATTGATATAACGTTGGAACGTTTGGCTTGCATTGCGAAGACCAAACGGCATGAATAAAAATTCAAATAAACCGAAAGGTGTTATAATAGCCGTCTTCTCGATATCCTGATGCGCAATCAGAATTTGATTGAATGCCTTGTGAAGATCGAGAGAGGAAATATCTTTTTACCGTAAAGATTGCTACTGCAATCATAGAGATGTGAAGTTGAATATTTGTCCGGAATAGTAATGGCATTAAGACCTTTATAATCACCGCAAGGTCTGGGTGAGCCATCCTTTTTTTGCGCCATGTGCAAAGGGCTGGCCCAGGGACCGCTATCAGGTCTGCAGATACCTGATTCCTGCCACGCACGAAGCTCGGCCTTAGCGGTTCTGAGCTGAAGAAACGGATCTATTCATTTCTACCGCATTGAGACGTTGATCTGGGACGGAGCTATGAATGTGATGAATTCTGTCTGTAAGCTCAAATAGCTTGTCGTCGGCAAGATCAGTTAACGACGCAATTGCAAACTGCAAGTACTTGGGAAGAAGTTTCCTCCAATAACTACGTACACCGTCCTTATCGATGTTGGGACCGGCGTGAATGTACATTTCCTTGAGAAGGTCAGAAGGTTTGTTGGTACCCAGAGTGCTTCTCTCGAAAAGCTTGTCAAACCGCTGTTCAACAGTGTCAGAGAACTCTTTTAATAGAGCTTGCTTGACCACCTCGTATCTGCCTTCGAGGGGTAGATTGCGAATAGTGCTGTCAATCCTAAGGGCAACATCTCTGCTCAAGCTGCGCCAAAGAGTGGCGAATTTAAGCCTGTCATCTGTAATGTTGATGATCTCGAAGTTGATTTCGAGACCTACGAACCAGCCTTCTGATTTTTTGAGCCAGAAAGGCATCTGAATGTGGACGAGAAGCGTCTGTATTTGTCGGAATCAGGTCTGCTGGGACAGAGCCGCCAGGAATGCTGGTTGCAGGTTGATTCATGGTAGTTTGAGTATCCGTAGGAATCGGATTATTCCTAGAATCAGTGGGAGAACCTGACGCATCGGATGAAGGAACCCGATTAGAAGCCGAAAAAGAAGGAGCAGCTGGATTGAGAGAGAATTGCGACTGATTCGAGGTGCTAGGACCGGAGGCTCTGTTACTTTCAGAGTAGGCCGCCAAAGAAGTTTGCAAACTGAGCCTGTTCGAGAGATTATCCATCTAAGCCTGCAGTGGAGCTACTATTCCTTTAATCAAATTGGGAATTTCGGTTTGAAGACTAGTTAGAGTAGCTTGTAAAAGAGCCTGAGAATCAGAGCTGGGTACAGTAAAGGAGTGTTTGACCTTGCCAGAGGCCTCCTTGCCCTGGAGATCGTCATCAGAGTCACTGTGCATCAGAGGCATCTTGGAACCGAAAATTGTGCCTGATCGAGTCTTGCTAGGACTGACTGTTGCTCGCAGAGTGCCGGCTGGCGCTCATGAACGCTGGGAAAAAGCTGCTCAAGATTGACAAAATTGCCTACTGGGTGCACGCAGGCACCTCACAAAATTAACGCTGCTAAATATAAACGTATCTTGAACCACGCTACGCAGGGGCATAGGACCTAACGTAGCTAGCTAAATTTCTGTCACGAGGTTTACAGTGTGAAAGACGCAAGTGTGCACGCAAGCACTGAACAAAAATAAAATGCGCATACCTCGTGTGTGAGAAAAAAATTTGAATAAACGCACTAGCTAGTTGCGAACTATTGCGCGAGGCTACGGTTGGCACCACTGAGCCACGAAAACGCGCGCTGTGCCTAGCTAATGTTGGCACCACTGAGCCACAAAAACGCGCGCTGTGCTATGCTAAGGTTGGCATGATTGAGCCGCAAGAGCGCGCGCTGTGCTACTGAGCGATGCTAAAGTTGGCATCACTGAGCCACAAAAACGCGTGCGCTGAAAAAGCGCTGATGCAAGATGGCCGCCGAATTCTCGGAATCGAATGACGTTGGCGCGTTTTTCTACAGAATTCACGCGCACTCGAAAATCTTCGCGAAAATACCTGGGACGCTAGATGATGCGACGAGATGAGCGAGGCAGGTCCCCAGGCTCCGGAGACGATGTCTAGGTGATTGTTGGACTGCCCCGGTGACGATGATGCTGCGTTATGAAGAGCTGCTGAAGACGCTGCTGCGCTGAAAGACGGTCAACTGGACAGGCTGGCCGCGGCGACGATGTTTTGCCGAATGACGGTCGCCTAGATAGGCTGACCGCAGCGACGATGTTCCGGTGAGAGGCGGTCGCCTAAACAGGCTGACCGCGGCGACGACGTTGCGTTGAAAGGCGGTCGCCTGGACCAGCTGACCACGGCGACGATTTTCCGCTGCAGGGCGGTCGCCTGCATAGGCTGACCGCGGCGAAGAGGCCGAAGATCTGCTGCGGGGCGCCTGTACAGGCAAACCGCAAATGCAATTCCCGGAAACTGCTAGCGGGCGCACTGCATGAAGCCGGTGGAGATGCAGCGGAGTCCCGGTGTCCTCTCCTAGTCGGGGTCACCAATGTGGGATAAGCTGGTCCAGCTGGACCTGGGTAGAGGCCCACTACCTCTAGGAGATGTCGGAGAGGATAATGACGAAACCAGGACTTCTGCAAGATACAACTTTATTAGTCTGAGTTAACGCGAGTACATGCGTTCGACTCGAGAGCCAACAACTTTCTGGCCGCGCGCAGGCGACGAGTTCTCCTCCACCAACATGGCGGCTTACCCCTTCTCGGCAGGAGGAGGGGAGAATCCCCACAGTCTTCTGGTGACGTCACTCGCGCATGCGTAGATGCGGCTAACTGGGAGATTAAATTTTGTTATGAAAATAAATAGTCTCTGTGAACCTTACAAGAATAAAAAATTAACGATAAACAAAAATTGCCGAATAGATATGTTGACAATCAACGTAATTATTCGTTAGAGACTAGGCACTGGTCATACATTTCGTGGCTATTTTTGGCCCCGATATATTCAAACTTAAGTTTTCTAAACGTATTTTTGGCTGTTAAATGTTAATTTTTGAAGTGAATACTTCTATAAGCTAGCTAGGTACACATCTCTACCGGGGAGTGAATCGAGAAAAAACCGACCGTCACGCAGTTATACCGAACGGCAGAAAGAATTGAAGTTAATTTAAAACCAACAAAACATAAATATAAATGATGAATTTCTAAAGCGTCAGATAAAAAACATTAGCTGGTGAATGAGCGGCATAAAACGGAAGAAATCTTGCTTTCGTATACTAGGATCGCATGTGGTCGAGGAAGTGGCACAAGATGCAAGTCCATGTCTAACAGTGTAGGTGTACTCACCCAGCCAATAGCGTGAAAGTAGGAGGAGCAACTGGCCCCCTCGTTCACCTGATTTAACCCCTCCCGATTTTTACTTATGGGGATACCTTAAGAATGTTGTTTATGCTCAACGGCCAACAACGCGAGATAATATGATCGAACGCATTCAGTACAGCGTGTGCAGCAATCCCTCGAGATGTTCTACTTAGAACCATAAGACAATTCAGAGCTCGACTTGAACATTGCATCCAACAAAACGGCGGTAATTTTGAACAATTAATCAATGTTTAACTCCAGTTCACATTCCATAAAAATACCAAAAAAATAACAAAAAGGGAAAAAACAAAAAAACACAAAAAAAGTAAACACATAAAAACAAATAAAAAAATAAAACAAAAAATGGGATGCTAAATCCTTTTGAGAACGTTCTCGATGGTGCATACTGGGTTCGATTGATGTCAAAGAATAAAGTTATCGACATATTTGAAAACAAAAAATTATAGATATATAAATATATACAACAAAAAATGAATGATAATAATTGTATACTTTCAAAATTATTGAATCAAAATAAATGCAAATACAGTATATAATTATAATAAAAGTGAGATTGAAATGAGAATTTAATGTAATTTTTTTAAATATATTTAATTTATAAATTTTAATTATATTAATTTTATATAGGTATCCGAGTAACATCGAGAAAAGAAATATGGTTGTTAGTTTCAACTTCGTGTATAAACTGTAAATGACTATTGTAACTGTTAAAAATATCTAACACTATACTAAGTAGTTCCTCTTTTATGCATAAAATAGTATCATCTACATATCTAAAATAAAACAGAGGTATACAGCCATAATTATCATTCAACATATTAAGACACTCAGTTTCCAAATCATCCATAACGATATCTGCAAATAAAGGAGAAATGGGTGAGACTATAGGAGTACCAAAAATTTGGAATGGAAATAAGTATGTTCAAACAGAAATTTTATAGTGTCAACAATAACTGTAAACGGAATCTAATCTTAGAAACACCGTGAATATAATGAAACCGTCTGTCTTTACTTTTCAAAACTAAATCAACCGGGACATTAGTAAATAACGAAGTCACGTCTAAAGAGAGTAGAATATAACCTTGTGGAATGAAAATATACGACAATTTTTCTTTCAAAACAAAACTATTACTGATATACGATTCCGGTCTACTCAGATATTTTTTAAGATCACTATCAATTACTTTAGACAAAAAGTGTGTGGGACTATTAATAGTAGAGATAATGGGTCTAAGAGGGTAATTATGTTTATGTATTTTTGGTAAACCATAGGCTCTGGATAAAACAGTGTTAGTTTGAGTTAAATAATTTTTATAATATTTAAATTCTAATAAGTCATTATTGTTAAAATTCAATAAAATTTCATAAACCTTTGACTGCAAAGATCGTAAAGGATTTCTTTTTACAACTTTGTATGTATTGGTGTCACTGAGTAAATCATCATCTTAGATTTATAATCATGAATATTTAAACATACAGTTAAATTGCCCTTATCTGCACGTATAAAAAAGACTGATTGATTACTTTTACAAAATTCTTTAGTGATTGATAAGTTTTTAGAAAATTCATTATCATGTTTATCGTTAATAGTTAAACGTTTAGTAACTGATTCAATATTTTTAATTAACTTTAATCTTTTGAGAACTGAGGTTGTTAATGATTTGTCATTAACAACCTCAGTTTCAAATTGATTCATCTTACTTTCAAAAATTTTTATAGTAGTTAAAATATCGTTTTTGGAAAACTTAGACTTACTATTAAAGTTATGACCCATAGATGGTATATTAATATCAGATAGGTTTTTAACCCATTTGTCACTATTACTTTTTTTTTTTTTTTTGGTAGGAGGCTGTGTGAATCCTTTTAACGGACGACTGTTCCCTTGCGGGAACACCAAGTGTGGGACTCGGCAGCGGCGGCCACCCCTACCCACTAAACACATATCTCCCTGTTCGCTCGACGTCAGCCCGGTACCGTTTATCACACTACTTCGGACTGAGCAACTGTCTTTGCGCGTCCTTTGCGCATTCATTCCTTGCTTCCGTTCATACAATACTACTACTCTACTCTTTCACTCTTTCAGTCACTCAGTTTTCTAGGCATTCATCTTCTTTCTTACACTGCAATATACCCCGCACGTATGAGGCAAACAGCGTCCAAGCGTCCGTGCTGGCTGTCATCAGTATTGTCACGTTGTCCATAGTAGCTTGTCCATAGTACGTGCAATCCGGTGTCGTCACTCTGTTCATTCTGTGAAGATACTTTCGAAAGTACCCATGGCCGGACAAGAATTGGGTAAGGTAGAAACCCACCTCACCGTGCTTCCTGTCCTTCCAGGGCCCAACCTCCGGTATCAGTCTGTGGGTCCAACGTCCTTGTCCGTTCGTTGTCCACCTCGTCTGCCATTTCTCGATCGTCTTCATCTGTTCTTCCGTCGCAGCGTCTGCCCTCCCATCGCTCGAGCTTCGTGCGAACAAGCGTTTCCGCTCGTGCGCAAGAAGGTCGATCGGAATAACGCCCGCTATACGGTCCGGTACGCGCATGCGATCCTTAGTGCCCCGGTTCTTTGCACACTCGTCATAGCCTTCGCCCGTCGCTTGACTTTTAACGCGTCCGCCCATACCTCGGCCCCGTAGAGCATGATCGAGCGCTCATCAGTAGTCTTCGTATACTCGGTCTCGGTCCTCGCGTGTTGGCCATGAGTCTACTCAAAGCCTTCGTCTTTTCTGCTGCTTTCGTAGTCACGTTACGTATGTGTGGCCAGAAGGTCAGTTTCGTGTCCAGGATCACCCCCAGATACTTAACTTCGCTCTTGGTTGTCATCCGTTCCGTTCCCACAGTCATCGGTATTATCGTCTCGATCCGTTTTCTAGTGAGTAGCAGCAACTCAGTCTTTTGCAATGCAAGTTGCAGTCCGTGCTCTGTCATCCATCTGTCTACGCGTCTCATCACCTGGTTCAGTTTCAGCTGAGCCAAGTGGGCGTTACGTGCGGTTATGACGGCTGCCACGTCGTCCGCTTACGCGATGAGGCACGTGTCGTCTGGCATGTCCAGTCTCAGTATACTGTCGTACAGTGTGTTCCAAAAGTCAGGATTGCCCAAAATAGAGCCCTGTGCCACCCCTGCCGTCACCCGTTTTCGTCGCATTCCATCCGTTGTCTCGTACGTCAAGTACCGATCCTGTAAATAACTTCTCACAACTCGCGCCAGGTAGGCCGGCACTCGGAAGGTTGTTTCCAACGCCTCCAGAATGTCGGTCCACCTCGCGGAGTTGAAAGCGTTCCGTACGTCGAGTAGCGCCAAGAGTATCAGCGGTCTGTCTCCGTGGCATACGTCGTTCGTCTTGTCCACAATCTCTAGTACGTCCGTTATGGCTCCGATCGTTGAGCGTCCTCATCTAAAACCGTGCTGTCTGTCCGATAAGTCCCCGGCAGCTTGCACCGCCTGCAACAGTCTCGGTCGCAGCAATAGTTCGAACAGCTTTCCCGATGTGTTCAGGAGGTTGAGAGGCCTATAGGAAGACGACGCGGCAGGATCCCCTTTCCTTTGGGAATGAGGACCAGCCGCGCAGTCTTCCAAGGCCCCCCGAACGCTCCCGCGACCAGGCACCCGTTGTAGATCCGCAGCAGCGCATCCGGCCTTTCGGCAGCGATGATCCGCAGCAGCTCCACCGGGATGCCATCTGGTCCTGGAGCCCTCCGAGGCCTCAGCTTGGCTGCAGCGCTCCGAAGCTCTCCCACCGTGAAAGGTGGACATTCTATCGCCGTGTCCTCGTTCGTATCATCCGTTCTCTCCGGGTGAGTCGGGAAGAGATCATTTACGATCCTCTCCATTGTGTCTCCGTCCTTCGTCTCTGTAGGGTTCCAGGCGCCAAGTTTGCGAGTCACAATCTTGTAGCCCTCCCCCCATGGGTCTGAGTCTACTTCGTCCTCTAGTCGTCTCCAACATTGTCGTTTGCTGTCGTTGATGGTACGTCTGAGAAGCTTTCTCGCAAGTTTGTATTCCCGCGATAGAGCCTCCCGTTCGCGTTCGTCCTACTGGTGCTGTGCCTGTCTCCGCAGTCGGTGGCACTTTCGTCTGATCTCAGCAATCTCTGGGGTCCACCAGTAGGCTTGTTGTTTGTCTCGTCTGTACCGTTTCCGTGGCATCGTGGCTTTGCAGATGCGCTGCAGATACTTTTCCAGATCGCTCACACACCGCTCGACCACGACTTGGTCCGTCGGTCCCCGAGACAGATCCACAGAAGGTGTCGCTACGTTCTGCAACTGTCTCGTCAGTTCGTCCCTGTTTATACGACCAGTGTCCCAATGTGTAGTTCGTCTATTCTGTGTCCGTGTTCGCCTCTTCATGGTGTCACTAGTCAAGCTATAGGTGATGTACTGATGATCGCTGGCCGTATAGTCCTTGATCACTTTCCATCCCCGCAACTTTGTCAACAAACTGTCCGTGGCCAAAGTGATATCCGGGATGGAATCACCGAAGCCGGGTCGTCTGTACGTAGTCACGTTTCCCTCGTTAATTACTTCCAGTCCCAGTCGGGCAGCCATCTGTAAAATCAGTCGCCCCCTTCTGTTCGTCTTAGGCATCCCCCACTCGACCGCCCGCGCGTTAAAATCGCCCGCCACGATCACGTCGCCCGAGAGGTCTCTGACGACGTCTTCCAGGTCTTCCAGCTTTTCGGCGTATTCGCGCGAACTATTGTACGGGGAGAGGTAGACGCTGACAATAATGACAGCTCCGATCCTCACCCAAACATAGTCATCCCCGCACCCGCTGTCTGTGATACGCGCCGCGTTTATCCCTCGGGCCCACACCGCCGCCGTGTTCGAGCTGCTCGCGATCCATGACGGTTCCGAAAGGTTTCTGTACTGCTCGCTTATCACGAGCACGTCCGCGTCCGTTTCCGCCGCAACTTGAGGAAGCAGCGCGTGTGCCACGCTACTTCTGTTCAAGTTGCATTGGAGTATCGTCAGATCCATTGCGACTGTCTCGTCCTGCCTTCCGTCAGAGCTGCTTTAAATACAGCACACGAGAACGTGCCAGGCACGTGAGCCAGGTCTTGGTTGGCTCCCCCCGCGCAGAGAAAGCAGGAAAGTGTGCTTTTGCACGACCTTCCCACATGTCCCTGTTTGCCGCACTTCCAGCAGCAGTCACATCTATCGGGTCCCGTGCACTCAGTTCTTATATGTCCGTACCCGAGGCACTTGTAGCACCTCGGAACGCGGAGCCTGGGTCGTAACCGACAGTTAACCCACCCGATTTTAATTCGGCCCTTCTTGAGCAGATCCGCCGCCTCCTTCGCGACGTCCCTTGCTGTCGTGACGCAGTCCAGGTCCATAAAATCCAGCGTCACCCTGGAAGTAAGTTCCTTTACCGTCGCAGTCTGTCCCAGCGAGTCTTGTAAAGCCCGTAGAAAGGTCTGGCGATCCTGATCCTTCTCAAGCTGCACAAGAACCGCTCCGTCCTTTGTCTTGCGTATGGCTTTAACGTCAACGTTACAAGTCGACGGGTTCACATTTTTCCGCATGGAACCCAGTACGTCCGCGTACGTCTTTCCAGCCTCAGGTTTGATGAGGATCGCGCCTCGCCTAGGTTTCAGGCTTAAGCGATCCATTTTACGCACCTGAGGCTCGCTGGTCCTCGTCCGTTGCGTCTCCGTCTTGTTCGCCTCCGATTCTGCGGTCTTCCTACGCTTTTTGCGTTTCGTCACCGTCGTCCAATTTTCCTTCGGCGGATTACTCTGCTGGACAGGGTTTTCCGACTCCGGGCTCGGGGTCTGTCTGCCAGCTTTCCGTTTACTTGCTGGCGTCGCCAGTTCTGTCCTTTGTATGTCGAAGGTCATAGCTTGTCGCAGCTGACTCATACGTCGAAGCTCTTGCTCCGCAACATCCACTGCTTCTTCTATATCTTTTCACTATTACTAGACGCATAATTATTACAATGATTATTGTTGTTTATATCATTATTATAAAGACTAGTATTTCTATCATTCTTTCTAATAATACTATTAAATTTGGCATTTAACGATCTATTCAATTTTTAATAAATATTTAAACATTTAACTTCAGTAAAATTTTTAAACTTTATTTATTCATTTTTATTCATTTACCATGCTTCGTGCTGAAGTTTGATTCGAAGCATTTATTTTTCTATTTTCAAAAAAATTAGGCTGACGTTACAACGGTAATTGATTATCGTATGATCAACAATATTTCCAACCGATCCAGGAACTAAATAATCAATAGTCATGCTGCGTAAAATAATAATAATAATTACTAATAATTTCTATATTATACTATAATCCTACATTTTGCAATTTTATATTTTTATATTTTTAACATAAATATTTTATTAGTTTCAAATTATAACTTGATAATTCACGTAAACTCATTTATTTAAACAATATATTAAATATTAAAGCTTCTTATAGCAGAGCATGTGCTCATTATTTACGCCTTTAAAATTTATATGAAAATGTAGAACAAAAATTGCCTGTGTCACTGTCCAAGATGGCGGAAACGAGCGCAGGCTCGTTGACTCCGCAGATAGCAATTTTCTATAAATGCCATCCAAAAGTAGAAGTAAAAACGGTTATCTGCATAGTATGTGAAGAGGCTTATCATACTAGTGATTTTGCAAAATTAGATGGGGCAGTGAAAATTAGTGGTTCTAGGATTATGTCCGGAACATAACCAAGGAGATATAACCTCAAAAGTGAATTCAAACCTGCTGACTAATGGAGCCAAAATTATTGCTTAAATTAAATTAGCTCACAAGCTTAGATCAAGTGAACAATTGAGTGTTGCTGGAGAATATAGTGACGATGTAAAATTCCTATGGTCAAAAATTGTACGGGACAAGACTACATCAAGGTTCAAAAATAAACTGTGAAAACATTGTTGATCAGATATTATAACTTTATTGAAATCTCCTAACGATCGGTCCTGGTGTGACCTTCTCTCACAAGTTGTCGCCGAGAACTGACGCTCTACTCATTAAACGCCGCCGAAAACTCGGGCCCGCTAAAACAAAGATGCTTTCCCGAGGACTACCGAAGGGACTCGAAGCAGTGCGCGCGCTCCTCTATATCTATAGCTATACACACGCAGTCATGTGCCCGCGCGAACGCCTCCCGCCAATCGACTCTCTGGCCTGGCAGTCACAGATCGGCCCTTTAGCCTCTCTGCACTGAAAGTGACCCTCAAAATCCGCGGAGTAAAACTCCTAGAGGGGGTCGTGGCAGTCTAGGAATGATTATAAAATCACTCCTAACCGTATTGGCCTGAAGCCACGTATCGCCTTGTCGATTCGCGCATATGAGAGCCAAATGACGGAGAAACGTTCGCTAAATTTACTAATAGGTAAAATACATTATTAATAAAGAATAAATACGCTGCACTTGCTCTTATCCCTAGTAGCCCTCGGTTACGTCCGGAACAAGAATAGTGTAATAATAGAAGATAATCTGAAACGTGAGAATGCCCTATTAAAAGAGCTTAATAAAAAACTAAAAGAAAAAAAAGTTACTAAGAGAATTACTGGATAAACAAAAAAGTGAATTAAATATCTCAAAAAGCAAGACCTATGCTCAAGTAATTACAAGTGCCATGCCTTGCTACTACAAGCCAAAAAGAATTCCAAAAATTATAATCAAAAACAAGGATAGCAAAGAATACTCTACTGACAAAATAAATGAAGCCGTTGCCCACTATCTCATTAAAGACAAGAGCATACAAGCAAAAAAAGTAATTAAGAAAAAGAACGAAATAATAGTAGATTTTCTAACTGAAGATAGTGCAAGCAAAGCATATAATGTGTTAAAGAAAAAGCTTGAGCCTAGTTGTGATATTTCTAAAGAAAAAATTGAGCATCCAAAAGTAAAAGTAGTCGGAATAGATCATTTTGAGACCCTTGACAATAGAAAAATTGAAGAGGACATAAATGAAAGAAATTTCAATAAATTTAGTAAGAAGCGTACAGTATTGCACTCATACAGTAACTCTAAAACTAATCTACAGTCAGTTATATTAGAAATCCCCGCCGAATTAGATCAACATGTAAGAGAAAATAAATATAGGATGTTTGTGGGATATCAGAATTGTAAAGTCTATGACTATTGTAATGTTAAACCATGTTTTAATTGTGGAAGATATGGGCATAATGGCTCTAAGTGTACAAACAACCAAACATGCTTAAAGTATGCAGGGATCATAAGACGAAAGATTGTAAGGGTAATAAATTAAATTGTCCCAATTGTATCTTCAGCAATAATAAGTATAATACATATTATAATACGGAGCATATGGCAACAGATAGCCACGAATGCTCTATTCTGTAGAACAAAATAAGGAAGTTCGTTGACCTAACTGATTACACGATGCAACCTGTACTACCGAGATATGCCGGTACGGCAGAAAATACGTCAAGCTATGGTAACGCGAGCGTCTGGAATGTCGTCGGGATCACTTAACTCAGTTAACGCGCGTATAGCAAATAGACTAAGAACTAACGAATAACTTATGGATCAAGATTTCAACTTCAATCATCAAAAATCATGATTGAATTTGGCAAAACTTCATCAGGAGATGTCACATCTTCAATCGTCTCCAATAATTTTTCGAGAAATTGGCATTTTGGCTGATTTAAGGATTTAGAGTAAACGTACACATTTTGAAATTTAAGACCATTGGGATGTGTAATAAGAGCCAATAAACTGTTAGTTTTTCCGCAGTTGGATGGTCCGCAGAAGTCAGCTCTTATAGTATTAGGCAATAATTCTCCGTGACGTTTCTTTCTCTTCTCTTTTCCAAAATCAAAATTTGTCATAGGCAGTTTGACAGTTTGTTCAGTAAAATCCATGTTTACGTGACGAAGTCAAGTTTAATATTGAGCCTTGGATATATAAAAGTCCTGTCTTATATCTCATATTTTAGTTGTAAATCAGCACTCGAAGAGAGATGATTGTACATAAAAATAATAAGAAGCATCTGAAGAAAGGCTCTGAGTTACTTGATAAAGTAATAAATAAGTTACCTTTTGAACTGCATGTGCCAGGATACCAATATTGCGGCCCTGGAACTAACTTGAAAAAGCGCTTGAAAAGAGGTGATCCAGGAATTAATCCTCTTGATCAGGCGTGTAAGGAACACGATATAGCTTACGCTAACAAAAGTGCAAATCGTAAAGAAACCGATTTGAAGCTTGCTGATAAACTTGGCAGCGCGTAAAATCAAAAGATGCTAGTCTCGCTGAGAAAGCAACCGCTTTCATGGCTGCAAATACAATGAAAATGAAAGCTAAAACTGGAATGGGGCTAAAATTTGACAAGTTAATGACAGCAGCTAAAAAATCAATGAAAATGAGTAAATCTTCTCGCAAGGTTATTCAGTCTGCATTGAAAGGTGCACGCCAAGCCGTTAAAGAAGCTGGAGGCAAGAAAAAACTTATAGTTCCACGTGTTCTTCCACTTCCTTCGAAAATCGGTGGAATTCTTCCTTTTCTCATACCGCTTTTCGCGGGATTGAGTGCAACCGGTGCTCTAGCAGGAGGAGCTGCTGGAATAGCTAAAGCAATAAACAGCGCTAAAGCGGCAGAAAAAAATTATGAAAAAAGTAAAAGGCATAATAAATCAATGGAGGCCATTGCACTGGGCAAAGGACTTTATCTCAAACCATACAAAACTGGGATGGGATTATTTATGAAACCGTACAGAGGTAGTGGCGCTGTTTCTAAAAAAAAAAAACTTCGATTTAATTTTGCCAGACGGTGGGCTAACTGACTACGATCTCATGAAATATGCTCCTATACTAAAAATTCCAAATTTTCGAGGTGTTTTCATGAGAAATAAACTTCCTGACGATGGACCATGGACAAATGAAACTGCAATTGTTAACTTGGATGATTACCAAAATAACGGCACACATTGGGTGTGCTATAAAAAACAAGGTTCTAAAGTGATTTATTTTGACAGTTTTGGCGACCTTAATCCTCCCATAGACCTCATGTCATATTTCAATGTGGAAGAAGTAAAATACAACTACAAGAGATATCAGAATTTTGACACATTTATTTGTGGTCACCTTTGTCTCAAATTTCTAAGCGGAAACCTATAAAAGAATTATACGCATACGAATATGCATCATACGCTGTTAATCAGTCATGGAAGATAGTTTTACTCTGAGTCTTTCTGGAACATCTTCTGTTTTAGAAACTCAATATTTTCCTTCGATTGAATTACCTAAACATAAAAATTTTGTTCTTGGATAGTTGAACTTTTAACATTCAACTCGATTCCCAACGTTGACTTTTCAAATAATAAACTTCATGTGAATGGTGATATTATTACTCTACCTACTGGCAGTTACGAGATTGGTGCTATAAATGATTTTTTGCAAGAATCATTAAAGTCAAAAGGAATTCAATTTTTGCTGAAAGCTAACAGTAATACTCTTAGGAGTGAAATTTATTGCAGTTATCAACTGGATCTTACACCTCACGATTCAATAGGCCGTCTTCTCGGATTCGCGCCTAGAATTCTCGAAAAACAAATACAGCACAGATCCGACTTGCCAGTAAAAATATTGAGAATCAATGCACTAAGAGTAGAGTGTAATATTACCGCTGGTGCTTATATTAATAACAAAAAAGTTCATACGATTCACGCGTTTTTTTCCAAGAGTTCCTCCTGGATATAAAATTTTAGAAGTTCCGAATCACGTTATATATCTGCCATTTAGTGTCAAGTGCATCGACCATCTTCAAATTCGCATCGTCGATCAAGATGGAAATTTAGTAAATTTCCGAGGTGAGGAAATTACTATTCGACTTCATATCAAATCGATATAATGGGAATTGTATACAATCAGCATAAAAGTATGCATATTAGTCAGCCACAATGTCAAGCGCCAATCAGTCGACGGAAGAAAGTCAAACCGTTAACACGACACAGCATTCAGTTCCGCAGAAGTCTGGGGCTAAAAGTACGATAAAAAAATACACGTGTTTTGCTGTTTCCTATAAAATGGACGAAATTCTAAGCATTCAATCAGGTGTCGTATTCGATGAGTCGATTGCGCACTATGAGGTTCACGCTCATCAGCCATACTCAACATTGAGCTTTGATAACAGTGATGAAATTCGTATTTCTATCCAACATCAAGATCTCTGCCTCTTGCCATCGCGCAGTTCTATCCATATATGTGGAAAACTTCGAACATCCGAGGGACTGCATTAGCTAGAACACGTTTCGTCAATAATGGCATTTGTCATCTGTTTGATGAAATACGCTATGAAATTAATGGCATAGAGATAGATAGAAGTAAGAATGTTGGTATGAACAGTGTCATGAAAGGATGGGCTTCATTTGATGCAAATCAAACTCTCATGTTGGAAAATGCAGGCTGGCTTGACAAAACTACAGAAAATAAGTAGTTGAACTAGTGGTTGCGCAGTAGTTTCGCCCGTAGTTCAAGTAGTAGTTTACCAGCAGTTCAAACAGCAGTTATGTTCTGTAAGGGTATCATATGAAGTTATCACTTCTGTCGGGCGTCCCGTGACGCACACGTTTTTTTTATTGTTATTTAATTATATGTAACAAAAATTGTTTCTGTTGTTGTTTCTGTATGAGTGTTTTGAAAAAAATGTTTATCACAGTATATAGTTGTGTAGACAAAAAAATATCTACAACATTTACATTCAAGGTTTTTATGTAAAATGTTCAGTGTAAAAACTTCAAAGTTTTATGATAAATACAGGTTTATTGCTTTAACAAAATTAATTTCGGCCTGTTAATTCAAATTAAAAGCATTTTCACGCTCAAGTGTTTAAAGGGAAAATTACGTGGGGAGTTTGCACACAAATTTTTAGCCACATTGATAAAAGTCTCTCAAAGATGTACGTCCAAACTTTTTATTCAAAAAAACACGCAAATATTAAAAAAAATGTGCCCGCATTTTGAAAAAACGTAGACGATCGGGATAAAAAAATTAGTCTTTAGGTTTGTGTAAGAGGAGACTTCTCCTTTCAAAATTTCAGCCCGATCGGTCAAAAATTTATTCCATTTTTTCTTTTCCACTGTGCAGTGTTGCCGCTAGAACTTTCGCAGACCGTATCCCGCTGGGCATCTATTTAAAGTTCGCACGTTCTTGTCTTAAAAAAGCGAGTGCTGGATTTGGAACAGTCGCTTAGGGCAAGAGCAGGTAATCTGTAAGGTCTCTCTAACAGGAGCTATTCAACCCGCGCGGCGGATTTCCCCTCGGGTTGTCTTTCCAGTTGAGGGCAACTTCCCAGAGGAAGGGCAAACTCTAAGCCTGATTAAACATATCTGTGGATTTTCTTCTGGTTGGCACCCTCCCAAGAGCCTCCAATATCAATGACACCGCCACGTACTGATAGAGCCTACGACGGTTTCACTATCCTTACTACTGATGATAGTCTGCAGTTACGCGATTTACGATTCCTAAGTTTTTTTACGCGATTTATGCGTCCTTCAGTCTGCGGCTATACACCCATATTAAGGGCTCTGACAACACGATTATTATCTGCCCTCTTCAGGGCAACATATTGTTTAAATGTAAAGTAAACGTTCGACCGATATTTTGTTCTGTGGCTCAAGCCGTGGACGGTAAGAAGCATGTGCAAATTACGTTTGTCCACAAATTCTATCTGTTTCAAAAAAAGTGATCCTTTTA
Organism: Trichomalopsis sarcophagae; assembly: GCA_024372645.1. Classification (NCBI taxonomy): domain Eukaryota; kingdom Metazoa; phylum Arthropoda; class Insecta; order Hymenoptera; family Pteromalidae; genus Trichomalopsis; species Trichomalopsis sarcophagae. The sequence continues at coordinate 101,383 of QLSS01000390.1, forward strand.
TAATAATCAATCGTGCACATTTTCAACTTACCTTCTACTTGAGGATGGGATTTCGATTCCAAATTACATAAAGTTTTCTGAGTTTTCAGAGTTCGGCAGATTGATATTCTTTGTAGCAATTTGATTCTGAAATATTAATTTTTATTTATAATCTCTACTTTTATCATTATAAATAAGTTTTAGAATATTTCTCAAATTATATATGAATGTTTCCAGGCATATTCAAGGGAATATTGCATAGAATTATTTTTAAAATATTTCACCGGAAGATTTGCTAAAATATTTATGGAAACTTCCATAAAGATTTCATTGGAATATTAAAAATAATTTTTCGAATATTTCTCGCACTATTAATGAAAGTTTCCACACATATTCCACGAAATATTGCATACAATTATGTAAGAAATCTTCCACCGGACGATTTGCTGAAATATTCATGGAATCTTCCGTTAATATTTCATGTAATATTTTAAATAATTTTTTGAACATATTTCGAAGTATTCATGGAAGTTTTCACACATATTTCGTGAAATAATGTATAAAATGATAAAAGAAATCTTCCACTGAAAGATTTACTGAAATATTCATAGAATCTTTCTTTAATATTTCTTGAAATATTCTAAAAAAATGTTAAATATTTCTGAAATTATGTATGGAAGTTTCCACGCATTTTCCGCGGAAAATTGCATAGAATTCTTTCCAACATCTTTCACAGGAAGATTTAGTGAAATATTTATAGAATCTTCCATGCATATTTCTTTGTATCTCCCAACATAATATTTGTACATTTCTTGAAATCTTCATGGAAGCTTCTATTTATATTTCAGTGAATCTTGCACAGAATTTTTTCCTACATCTTCCACCGGAATGTTTAGAGAAATATTTATGGAATTTTCCATACATATATCTTTGAAGCTTCAACGTAATATTTGAACATCTCTTGAAATATTCATGGAAGCTTCCATACATATTACATTGAATCTTGCAGTTTTATTTTCTAAATTTTTCACCGGAATGTTTAGAGAAATATTTGTGGAATCTTCCATACATATTTCTTTGTAACTTCCAACATCATTTTTGAACCTTTTTTGCAATATTCATGGAAGCCTCCATGCGTATAAAATTGAATCTTGCACAAAATTATTTCTTAAATATTCCACAAAATTGTTTTAGGATATACTTATAGAATCTTCCATAGATATATTCTTTGGAAGATTGCAAAATAATTTTTTTTAAATTTCTTGTAATATTAAGGGCTATCACACGTAAAAAGGAATAGCGAGGAACAGCGGCTGACAGCCAATCAGAAGCAATCTTTAAACGGACTCATTCCTTCATGTTCTCTCCCCACCACCTCAAAAAGGAACAAGTCCGTTTAACGCTTACTTCTGATTGGCTGTCAGCCGCTGTTCCTCGCTATTCCTTTTTACGTGTGATACCCCTAATATAAGCTTTCATACATCCGTCATAGAATCTTCGTGCCAAAAATAATCAATTCAAAAGATAATCGGTTTCTTAAATCGTAAATTTACAAATTAAAGGAAATATAATCGATTAGAACCTATTTAGACTAATTATAAAAATTTCTCTATTTGAATCTGATTGAATTAGTAGTATGTTGCAAAAAAATATTATTTTATTTTAAAACAATTCTAGTTGAATCCGATTAAAACTGACAAAATGTTATAATTAGTTCATAAGTAGGTTTTCATCGATTATATATATTTTAATTTGATAATTTCCGATTACAAAATTTCCTATTAAATCCGATAAAATTTTTGCAGCGGAATGATCAATTCAATATTTTCGGGAATCTTCCATGCGTATTCTTTGGAACGTCCAATAAATTTTTTGAACATTTATTGTCATATTTAGGAACGCTTTCATACATATACTTCATGGAATTTTACACAGAATTATTTCCAAACGCTGCCACCGGAATGTTTTGTGAAATATGTATGGTTTTAATTATTTTTTTAGAATTCTATAATGCTACATAAATTTAATATACATGTATATATATATATATATTTATTGCGTGTGTATATATATATTTTTTGTATATCCTATGTATAGAATTCAATGTAATTAAAATACGGTTGAGAAGCAGAGTTCAACATTAAGTTTCCGAGTTAGAATGATTAGGATAGTTCGTGGAACGTGTCTAAAATCACTAGTGTTCGAAAAGTCGTCATAAAAAACCCGAATGCGTAATTGAAAATCTTGTTTTTAACAAATTGGTTAAAGAAACACGTACACAAAATGTAAAAACGGACTTTTTTTACCTTGTTTTAGTAAAAACAAAGAAAATAAGACTTGTTGGGTTAAAATCCACTGAGTAGAAGCTGAGATACAGGCGTCTACATACGTAGGCACGCACGCACGCACACACACACACACACACATAAAATAAATAAAGAATCCAACCATCGATATACGCAGTAATTTGGGAAATAGCTTCCGCAGAATAGCTTCCGGCACTTACTTATTTGCGACACTTTTTATTTTGTAGTAGGTTTATGACATTACTACTGTAAATAGAAATTTCCATTGAGAAAATTAAGTTTTTAAAAATATTCTCTGAAAATGTTTAGAAGCTAAGTTTCTGATGCTTCATTACAGAAATGTTTTAGTAATCTGCAAGAGGAAGAAACTATTCCTGAAAGGCTCTGGTTAATGTTGCTGGTACGTATGCACCGCTCGCGATCAAACATGTGCGACGGAGGCCGTCGCCTAACCTCCCATATAGCACCCAATCTTTCTGGAATATTGCCTCAATGTTGCATTTCCAGATTCGTAAGGTTGAATAATATTGCATAATAGTTAGTTATCGTTGTGGTAACATTGGAAGAATATTCTATTAAACCGTTATATCCGTTTTTCCATTTCAGATGAAAATTTTGTATGGCTATTTCGCAATGTTGGGATAATATTGTGCCAATATTTTTTCGTGGGGATCAAAATAAATTCTAGATTTTCGGCAATGTTGGAATAATATTGTCTCAGTATTTTTTGTTCGCAATCGAAAATTTTTGATTTTTCGCAATGTTGGGATAACATTGTCTCAATATTTTTTGTTCGCAATCGAAAATTCTCGATTTTTCGCAATGTTGGTATAATATTGTCTCAGTATTTTTTGTCCCGAACCAAACATATATTTATGAGTACATACACTGTGCCGTCATGGATCACCGCAACTCTATCATACTTTTAATTTGCTTTTTTCAACCTTTATGTATTTTATTATTTGCATCGATTTCCACAACGTGGTTCATCGCAGCCGCGTGAAAATTAAGTAGGCGGCAGAGTCCCTAGCCCGAACCATGACGTACCGATCGGCTCGCAACAAGCCGCGCGGTTGTTGTCGGAGGCGAGCACACGTGTTTTTAGAATTCTCAGGCCACGCGAGCCGACGTTGACGTTCCATGAAATTCCAGGATAAATGACGTCGCGTGAAGGAAGAACAGCCACTCTGATTAGCTGACGCGGTGCGAACCTCCCATGACAACGCAGCCTTAGTACGGTCCGAAAGAGCAGAGAAGATAGCGGCCGCGTCTACGTGAGCCCTCGTCGATGCAAGTCGATGATCCCAAGATGTTAACTAGAGCGAATCTTGTGCGTACGGAATTTTCGCTGCATCAAGGAGATCCTGCGACTTCCTCGAGAATCATCCATGCATCAGCTTTGGAACGAGGAGGAAGCAACAGACTACCTGGTGGAAAGACGACCCTGATCCAGCAGGTAGACAGCAGCACGTGAGTGAAGGAACTCGGACCGCGCAGTAGGAGGACCACCACGGCCTAGCGGTCTATTCGCTGTCACTCATGGGAAGAAAAGGATGAGAAGGAGAGAGAGAGAAAGAGAGAGAGAGAAAGAGAGAGAGTGAGTGAGAGAGAGATTAGATTGCTTTATTAACTGCAAATTTTGTTGTACAATACATGCGCTTTACAGCGATTAATAGAAAAATAAATATATGTAGTATTTGTCTGAGTGAGCAGCATGAGATGTAGTGATTTGTAGATGAGTGAGTTTGCGTTTAGTGAGTGGATGTTGAGAGTTATGAATTTTCTTCCTTGAGCAAGTATTGTCCTGTGATTTGAAGCTGGAGATGTTTCTATTGTTGCGAAGATGAGGTGGTAATGATTTCCATAGATAAGAGGCACTGATGTGAAATGAATTCCTCAGTATCTCTGTGGCGAAGGTGGGAATGTCTAGGGGAGTCACCTCCACCCTCACAGATCGTAGTACAACGTGGAAGTCAAAGTAGGCCAAGATGTAAGATGGTGTAGCTGTGTTAAAAAGTTTTCTCAAGAAACAGGCCATAAAGTACCTCCTACACCAGGTGGTGGTGAGCCATTACAACTCGCGCCTGTATGGGGAGATTATGTGCTCATCCCTTCTTACACCGTAGATGTAACGGATGCCAGTGTTTATCAGTCTTTGTAGTTTAGTGTCGAGTTTCTGCGTCAGGTCACAGTATACCAGTGAGCAGTAGTCGGTGATAGGAAACAGGAGTGCTTGCACTAGATGTTTGCGCAGTCCTTGGTTTGTGTTCTTCCCGAAGAAGTAAAGTCTGTACATTAGCGAGTGAGCACGTTTACACAGATATATAACGTGCTCTTTCCAGTTTAATTTGGAGTCGAACACCACTCCCATGCTGCGCACGAATGATTGGTAATCGAAAAATAGGCATATGACCTATTTTTGGTGTTATCATCCGGATGGTACTACCATTTATGGTCACCGAATATAATAAAAGTGTCGTTTTTAACTTTTAATTTTGTTTAACAATCAGGGAAGTTATTAGTATGTGTGCTTATTATATGTTTTTATCATGTGATTTTATCATATGTTGAATTGAAACATCAAAAACATATAATAAAAGTACATGCTTTTTTAACATGTTAAAAACATATGATTATTTTCAACCGGGATAAGGTCTAAATTTTATGTAGAAATCTGTGCAGTGATCTATGCAGAAATATCTGTGTAGTACAATATCCAATATCCGTATTTTTACAATATTTTTCACTCAAGTTGACAGTTTGATGAAAGTGGGACTCTTGCTTTCAGGTTGCTCACCCCCGAAACTTGATTAAGTTGCACACTACAAACGAAGTTGAACAAATAGTCCATTTAAATCGCGGCGAGCCAGCTCATACGTTGTGCGTACACATAGCAGACGAACTAACCTCGGATGACAACATAAACAATAATAGTGGCTAGTAACAAACCCAGTACAATTCCACTTTCCACGTTCCGCCATTTATAGCTCCCGCGGACTGATTCACTTCGTACGAAATCAAAATTCTTGATTTTTTGTACGCGTCAAAAAAAATAAATTTACAATAAAGATGTCGTTTTATCACGGTTTCAACCATTTTTGACTATTCTCTACCCAATGGAATAGCTAACAACATTCTGCCAAACATTTTTTTCAACCATGTCATATTCAACCTCTCGAAACTTTTTAACGGAAAATCCCATTGATATATGAATTATACGGTAAAAAGATAGAGCTTAGTTTACTCTATCGATTGGAAAAAAAATTTTTATTGCGCCCCAACTTATTTTTCCAAAATTGCCAAAAGCAGATTATGTCCGCCTTATCTGAGACATACTGTATATATATATATAATCACTTAAAATTTTAATGCAATATAGTTTGACACGTGACCCATTG
>QLSS01000391.1:0-19538 GCA_024372645.1 Trichomalopsis sarcophagae
AATTCTGATAAGACCATCATTGAAAACGTAAGATAATATAAAAAATACGGCTTGGAGCGAACAAAATATTTCATTTGATTATGTTTTCATGGGAAGATATGCAAAACTACTCAAAAGGAGTCACTTTAGTAACTAAATTGTAACATAACCAGCTAAAAACGTGAAAAAATGGCAAAAAAATCAGTTTTTGGCTCAAATCGAGTTGTGCCACCATTTTTAAGGAAAAAACGTTAGTGCCATCGTAAAGAACGGGAAAAAGTACACAAGAAAAGTCTACTTAAAAAGTTGCACCTCAAAAACAAGGGGGTCAAAATATCGATTGAAAACTTTAATAATTTTTTTAGATCCGATATTTGAGGTTATGTAATCCCAAAAAAATTGCAGTTATTCATGACGTAAAAATACACCAATGTGAATTTTTAAAAAAATTTTTATCCTATAGGGACTTCAGAAAAAAATAAAATCAAAAAAACACGTTTATCGACGTTACTGCGCATGCGCACTAGGCAGAGAGCTAAAAATTTGGCTATGGGAGTTTTTTTTATCCCCCATCGAATGGTATATAACATATATACATTTTCCAAGGGGGCCATTTCACCATAGTAACCCGGCTATAGCCTTTGTTTCTAAATAAGTTTTATGTAGTATCAAAAAATAATATATTTATTTACTTGATCTATATAAGGTGTATTTATTTATTTTAACATGATTATTACAATATTTTTTTACACACTTATTAAACAACAAATAATAATTTTAAAAATTCTTTGTGAATATGTTTCTCTTCTTCAGTAAAATCATTCAAATTATCTGTAAGTAGAAATTTCTTATGCACGGAGTCTGACATTTTCTTCAAGTGTTTGTAAACTTCCATCACTCGCTTAGCTGTAATAATTTTTTTTTTTTTAATGGATTATACCTAGTAGTGTAATGAAATTATTGTATGTCATATTGAATCGATACTTACAAGTTACAAGATGTGGAAATATATCTTTTCTTTTATTTAACTCCTTAGTAACTTCTGAGATAAATTTTTGTTTTCCTTCTTCGGCCAAATTGTCTGATTTTTCAATTCCAATGGTTACAAATTTTAATGTTACATTATCGATTGCCCAAAATATGTTTGATTTAATTAGATTATCTCCAGCGGGGTTTATCACGACCATTTTAATTAGTAATAACACAAAGATATTTGTTGTCTTTTTTAATGAGAGGATATCAATTAAATTGAATAATCATACACGTATACTTAGTTATCAGTGACAGCGACTCATGGTCAATAGAGTAGAAGAAAAAAAAAACAATTGAAATGAGAAACTCAAATTGATTTGATGACTTTAAGGGTTAATGCCATTTCAATTTTTCACGTCACGTACGCAGATTTGTGATTTGAAGATTGTTATATGGTGCCTATATAAACGAGCCGATATAATATCGAGATCAGTTGATATATCAAGAGGAAAAGGAAGTGCAGGAAGATTAATTTCAGGTTTGTTTGAATAGGTTTATTTTCAAGCTCTCTATAGTATGTGTCTGTGTACGCGTCTTTTGCATTTTTCTGCGCTGATTTCAGAAAGAGTTATTGTATTTATTTCTTCCGCAGCGCTATGTTATTATACCCTAAGTAGGTTAAAATAAAAAAATTCGGTTTCGGAGTAAGAAAGAAAGATTTTGGTTATCGCGAAAGCGCTGAGCTTTTGCTTCCTCCTAGAGGAAGCTTTGTAATAGTAAAATTTTCAGTTTCGTCAAAACTGCTAGAAAATACGTTTTGGTGTGTTAGAAGTGCAAATCACGTGTTTTTAGAAAATGCCCGTATGGATGTGTGTGTGTATGTATACCGTAATATTTCTGGAACTACTTGGTCAATATCAATAAAATTTGACGTGCATATATATTTTTTGATTCTGAATTCGGGAAAAACATTTATTTTTTATTTTTCTAACTATTTTTTATTTTATGGCCAATTTTTGATTTTTGAAAAATACTATTTTGCGTTTTTTTTTCAATAATCCCATCGTTACAAACAATTCAGCTAATATGTATTTGAAAACAAATAAAATTACCTACTTTTTTTCGTTTGGTCTTCGGGATCGACCGCTTTGTTCGTCAGATAAAATGAAATAGGTGACTTTTTTTTTAATTCATATCTCTGAAACCAAACATCATAATCTCACGAAAAAAATCATGCCGATGGGTCACGTGTCAAACTATATCCCATTAAAGGGATTTGACTTATTTTTTCAGTAAAAAATCAAAAACTGGAAAAAATGAGTTTTTTTTGTGCCTCGATTATGGAAGTAAAAAGGCTTTATTGCACTTGAGATTTTGGGAAAAAGTAGATATTTTGTGTATCTTAGCTAAGTTCATTGCGCAGCTTTCAAATCGCTATGGTTCTTAAGATATCAAGGTTTCAATTTTTTTTTGAAAATTTTTTGTTTCCTCATATCTCTTAAACAATGCAGTTTAATGCTTCAAAATTTTATTTGGTAATTAAGCATAAAAAAAGCTATTTGCTGCTAAAGAGCTAAAATGTAAAAACTGATTTTTCTTAAAACTTTTTCTTCCTCTTATAGGGGTGTCGTTGCACGTCGTTAAAGTCCCTCTGAGTCAAAGTTAAAATCAATCTGAGTTTCCTTTGGCGATTCTATGGGGATCCTTATCTCAATATCCGTATCTTCTTTTTCGAGCAAATAGAACCTTACATCACTGAATATGATAATTTTTCTTGAAACAGGATCATACAGCCTATAATTTGTACATTTGTTAGAATATCCAACAAGAGTCACTGCTATCGCCTTATAATCAAATTTGGTTCTGCGGATATCTTTGCTGTGCACGAAGACTTGCGTTCCAAAGGGGTGCATGTGACTAATGTTCGGCTTTCGTCCATGCCACTTCTCGAATGGAGTCTGCGTGTGATTTGCAGCGAGTGTGCGGTTTATCGAGTAAACGGCTGTGTTTACTGCCTCTGCCCACAGTCGCTGTGGCATCTTCTTGCTGCACAGCATAGTTCTAGCTGATTCGACGACGGTTCTGTTGTCCCTTTCAATAAACCCATTTTGCTGCGGACAATACGGTGCATAGGTGCAAAGTTGTATCCCGTTGCTGGCTAGAAATGACTTGGATTGACCACTGCCGAATTCCAGGCCATTATCGCATCTCAACCTCTTGATTCTCTTGTTGTATATATTTGCAACCAGCTTGTAGAATTGATTAAAACGTATTAGTGCATCACTTTTGTGCTTTAGGAAATAAACCTGTCTATATACCCAAAGGCTTTATCTTTCAATAACATAAAATATTTATTGCCTTCATTTGATTCCGACATAGGCCTGCATAAGTCAGTGTGAATGCACTCACCTACTCCAAACTGATCATCTTCTTTTCCTTGCTTCTTGTGAGGTACTCGATGCATTTTTCCATATGGCATCCTTCGCAGAAAAACTTCTGGCTGTCGACTGTCTCAGTTCCATCCACAGCATTATTCTTGACCATCTTCTTCAAAGTTTCCTGATTTACGTGAGTAGTAAGTAAGCCGGTATGGGGAGACATAACAAATGACGTCATCACTGGCGCATCCTTATCTTATCATGTAAACAAGTCATAAAGATAAGGTATCATGTTTATAAATAAGGGTATCATGTTTATACAGATAAAGATATCATGTTTTCATAAACAAACAAGATATCTTTACCACAATAATAAACAATAACGGTACTTTACAAGTAATAAAGATAAGATAAGGTATCATGTTTATAAACAGTCAATTAAGATAAGGATATCATGTATAAACGTGCGTAATTAAGATATCATGTTTACATAAATAAAGAAGATATCTTTACCACAATAATAATCCATGATGATACTTTTTTATTATGAAAAGAGGAAATAAAGATAAGGTATCGCCAACGTTTTAAGTATTTATCTTGTAAACAATTAAGATAAATATGGATTGTTACTGACGTCATGTACACCTTCTATGACGTCATGAGATAATTAGATTTTTATGTATTATAAGTTTATAGTACGTTTATAGAAATATTGTGGACCTAAAAAGGACCGATTTTGATTGATAAATAAAAGTCTTAGAATAAGACTTTATTGTTGCTATCCCCAATCAGTATTGTTGTGTCCTTGATATTTGGAATCTTTATTTGCTTCCTTATCAGGACAATAACTCCTGTACCCTTCTTTTTTCGGGAATGATCCAGTATTGGAAGAATATTGAGGTAGATACTTTTGGAATCCAGAAGCCGGTTTATATTTCACTTCCTCTCGACCTGAACCTTCTTTCTTCTTCTTTTCCATATTGTGTTTGTCCATATTACGATTATGACCCGTCAAGTGTACGCGAAGCAATGAGAACATACTTATGTAGAGTAGATATTTATAGAGAGTCGTAAGGAGTGGCAGTAGGATGGGTGGTTTAAATGATGTCACAAAAAAATGAATATTTTAATATTTTCTGGTTTATTACAAGATAGGAAGACATATGTACAAAGCGTAATGACAAAAAATAGCATGTATATTTATACTTTAATTATGGTAGTATAAATGTCTTTATATATATGAAACAATTGAAAAGCAGCTATTTCACATAAGATTATATTTAAAATTGTTTCCTCAATAGTATCTTTAAACTTGTCGTGAACTATAATTTTTAATATTTTCAGTGTATAAAGTATAATATTGCTGAAACACCTCATACGTCTTTAGTATAGAATTAGGGTCTTTATCAATACAATCGTTTTTAATACAGTCAATTATAAACTTCTTAATATGAGCAACAATTTCATTCACTTTATCAACACACTCTTCAAGTTTACTCATACGTTTGTCAATACACTGTAAGACAATTTTTAACCCGTCAAAAGTGGTTGATGATAAGCTGTTTGTTTCTTTGCTTGTGGTGGTTGATGACGTAGATTCTCACCATCCGTAACAGTAGCAGCAGCAGCAGCAGCACCGTCAGTGTAGTCATTGAAATGGGTAGCACTAACTGTATGCAGTACATCATCGTTTTCTTCGTCAATCAAAAGATTTGGAAAGATGGATGTTCCGACAGGTCTTTCTTCTATCAATATGGATTTGGTATTGTATGAAGAAATAAACATCAGATCATGATTCTCCATGTACACCTTCGTTGGTCGAGCGCATTCACTTTGGAATCTGTACGCATCTTGGAAATAGCAATTTATAAGATCAAAGTAATTCTTGAACACCTTCCAGCCAGATGCATCAAATTTGACGGATTTAAAACATGTTGTAGACGTTGAGAGTTTCACCACTGGACGATAGCTTCCCAGGTAACTTTCTAAGCCAAGAGTAACGCGTTTCGAGTTTGACTTATTAATGGCGTAGGACGTGGAGAGCAGCATATTTGGCAGAACGTTCTGCACACGAGATGGAGCACTGACACTTGATTGATCCATGGTACGAGAAACAAGAGGCACAATATACAGAGTTACACTTAGCAAACGATCTCTCAAACTTTCATGAAAGAACTGAAGGAGCTCCTCACTCTTCATGCTCTTTTATACATTTTACCCCCCACTACCTTAAAGTAAAGCGATCGAAAGTAGTGGGGACAGATGTTTGCGCGTGTATTCTCAGAACTTCACAAAGGAAGTATCATATTCATTAACCGTTAAAGGCTACGGTTACATTTCTCCGAGTTTTTAAGAACAGGATGTTTACTCTACTACTATTACAACCGTCTGTTTTATCAGCTTACAGATAAAGATTGAAATGAAATATAAAACTAATCAGTAAATATCACCGGATGTTAGTATTATAACCGTTAATAAATTCCGATGTATATGTACTCAGAACTATACAGCAAGGTGTGATGCAACAGGAAAAAATATATCATAGTACTACAGTATGAAATTAAAGGAATGAGTAAGGCTCTATAAATGAAAACATTTTTTATATTATGAAAGATTACACTCTATTCATATTTTTTACTACATGATATCTGACAATTATTATTACTATTATTACTTTACATACATTCTCGAAGTACATGTTTGATTATAAAATCCTGAGCCGCGCGAGGCTTCACTTCCAAACCTCCTAACATCTTTCGAGCGTACACGATGATTATTATTTCGTAACAGCTTTTTATAGAACGATACATCTATGGCGTCATTTTTTCGTGAATCTCGCGAGAACTTATGATAAAACGTGTGTAAGTTAGGTAGCCTAACCATATGGTAAAGGAACATAACACAATACTGGCCACACACCTGTGAATCAAAGCTTTGCAACGTTTTTTCATTCCACTGATACCGCTTGCAATTTCTTTGAGTCGTTTAAGATGATATTGGGACATTGGTGACAGTCCGTAACTGTCAAAGTATGTTCCATAACCGTTTGAGTCTATGTAGATAGCAATCTAATGTGTTCCTTTCTTCGTGTGATCATCTGTATTAGCTATGATGGCCGCGAGGTATTCCGAAACGTTTGGAATTCTATCCGCAGCATACACGCCAACTGTCTTGACGGTTAACGGGTCAAGAGCTTTTAGTAATTCTTATGTTTTCATTCTATTATTATTATAATTATTTCATCAATGATCGACTGCGTCCTCTTCGTGTGTTGCGTAAATAGACGATGAAGTACCTGTACGTATCTGCGAGTTTAGTTTGCAGTACAATGCATCACTAAATTTCTGTGCAGAATCTTGCGTTATATCTTCTGCTATAGAGTGTAACCACTTTCGTAGCACATATGCATGATTAAGAGCACAATCGCGACTGGAGTTTATACCTTTAATGCCATGATTTAAACACATCAAGTTACCTGGATAATTTATTTTCAATTCGTCAAAATTGGGGGCATACATTTCTTCAACGTTCACAACTTCCCGACACATTACAGTCTCCAGGAATCTCCAATTGTCATGACAGCGTGTAAAAATACGTATAGCCACTTTGGCTATTTGTTGTAAATGATACTGTAGTTGTTCAATGGTGATGTCACCTTCATGCCAACGAATTCTATGAAAATAATTAGAGATGTACTCGTTACTTCTTTTAAGTCCAGTTGCAAGTTCTTCAAATCTATGGGGTTCCTTAACTATCCAATATTGGACGATTCTGTGCTTTAAACCAAGTACACCAACTTCTTTGGGTGTAAACTTGTTGTTACGGTCTCTCAAACCCTGAATATTAATAACGTAATCCATGATACTATACAAAAAATTCACACAGTCGATCCAAACTCGCTCACTTCTCAAACGTCACTGAGAGTATGACGTTCAGCTTTTTTACTCATCTACAGCATAGAGGCGGTGCTGTTACTTCCTTCCCTCTCCACCTTCTCCTCTAACTTTTCCATCGCTTTAACGGTATTATGCATTAAAATCCGTTATTATCTGTCTACTTGAATCTATTTCCAAGACATTGTCGTATTCGGCGTAAATTATACAATTGATTGTAGATTCAAGTGCTCTTTCAAATTTTACCTTTACACGAACACTGCCGTGCTTGATTAAATTCCAATGAGAAACTGAATTTGCTGATAAATCAGGCATTAGATCAAAAGCAAATAATGTATATACCCTTCATCGTAGTCCGATCGTGAGATAATTAATTCTTCGTTTAGAAAATGAATTCCAGTCCCAGAATATAGTGTATGAAACGAGTCGATAAATAATTGACTTTCAATGGTTTGCTGGGAATCTGGACACCATCCACATAAAGAGAAATATAGCTTATATTAAAATGTTGGAAATTAAATGGATTAAACTTTCTGTTTCCATTGAATGACCGAGAATAACGTTGTCCAGTGTATCGCCAAGAATACCTCTATGCATTGTAAATGCCTTCACCTCCACACGATTGATTGGGTACTTAGCAGTGGCTTTTGTAAGTGCATTAGCATGAGCTAGTATAACACCTGGACTTATTTTAACTCGACGCACAATCAGTGAAACTTCCTTAATGCGTATAGTAAATTTATTGTCATCTGTAAAATCCATCAAACAAAAAGCATCCTTACTCCTAACCAATCGTAATCGCAGTTCAACACCATTTAACAGTAACTTATTTTGATTAAAAACATCGCAATGCAAATGACCGAGTAAATCGACAGTTTTACCATTCTGCGTAAAATACTGACGGTTACACTGACCAATATTTGCATTTACATCAGTACGCTTGATATTGAGAGACGATGCCCATTTTCCAGGGGTATCCGCATACCAGAGTCCACTCGTGAGATGTGATTCCATACTGCTCTTTGAATAATTTAACAGTGTTTCGATGTAAGCTCGATAAAGCATTGTTTCGTGGTGAAACCAATTTTTGATTAAAGAAAACATCTATTTGGTTAAATAGCGAATGTAACGTGTTATTTATTGCTACTACCTTCGGATACTCTGTAACTTTAGCTGCTTCTGTTATTTCAACATTTGGCTCTATCTGCATACGAATGTTTAGCATTGTGTGTGCAAGATCGAGATAATCACTACCAGCTGGAACGACGAATTCCAACGGTCCATCGTCTGTTAGCGAATAAACTGGTTTATAATATATAAATTGAGAGCTTTCCACCGAAGTCTGTGCAGGTGGTAATGTAAATAAATCTAATTCTGATTTCATGCATTCGCATGCGTTTGAGTGTAGAAAAGCCATATTAAATAATGTCTATGTAGATCCAAAAATATCGCTCACACTGCGTTGTTTTCTCTTCTTCCTTGGCTTATTCTTGCAGCTTTCTTTTTCGTAGATTTGCGAACACTGACACGGCTCTTCTTCTTTTTCTTCTTTACATGGCCACTTTTACTGCTGATGCGTACAGCTGAACTATTCTTGGACGATTGACGCTTCCGCTTTTTAGCGCGTATCTTATATCCTGATCCCTTCATCATAGCAGCAATTTTATCAGCGGCTTTATGCTTAAGATTTTTACCGGACTCACGCATACGCACATTTACAGCTTGTTTAAAATTGATTCGGTGATTCCCCACATCATCTAGTACATGCATTCCTGCTCTGATAGTATCTTTTCAAACGGCTTTAGCACCACTCGTAATGTAAGGTAAAACTCTTTTAAATAATCCACTCAAAAAGCTGCCGATTCCACCATGACCTCGCTGATAAGTTGAACCTGCAAACACTCGACGTACTCCTCCTCCTCCTCCTCCTCCACCAGCACTACCACCGATTTGATCGGCATAGTATTCTGCGTTGTAAGCCATTTTTTTCTCAGAGAATGCGCTTGAAATGTAGTGTTACGGTCAACGTTCCGTACTCGAATGGTATATGATTCCCATTTTCATCTCTTATATCTATTATTATATTCTGAAATGTGTTATTTAACAAAGGTAGATAAATTCCAGGTGCAAATTGTTTGACCACTCTCGCACCAAATTTATATTTTGAATTATCGAGTGTTACTATGCGCAAAAGGGATGCTTGAACGTCACCGACTGTGTACGGATTACAAATATCTGAATAAACGAAAAATTGTTCACCTATCGCTCTTGCCAAACAACCAGGTCTGTTTCCTACCAATGTAGCATTTTTTTTCGACTCTACAGATGGAATCATGGGTATAAATTCCTGATTTCTATATTTTCCATTCTCAAAGCCAAATATACGTTTGACCTTTCCGCTCAAGCTGAAAAAATGAGTTTCCTTACATTCAAACTTTTTATGTAAATTGTAATAACCACTTTTTTTCTTTGGCTATTCAATACGTAAGCGAGATTCAGGTATATTGTTTATAGCTTCAGTGAGATTGTTGAGATTCTCGTAAACACCTGGTGGAAATGTGGCATCGTTGTGTTTGTCGTTTGTGCAATCCGGTAAATATTCAGATATGTCTCTCTTTCTTGCAACTGTTATTCTACGTGCGTTAACAAACTTTATATTACATTCGTGTTTCTGAATATGCATCATCGTGCATGGTATGCTGATTTCCGTGAGAGCAACACTCCACTTACCATGCAGACGTACTTCGTGCGATAAGTGTGTGGTAAAGCATGATGTTGTATTTTCAGAAAAATATTTCATACTACTGTTACTCGGTAATATCAAATAAAATTCGTCCTCATCCATGTTTGAAGTGTAACGATTTCGCTTGCATTAATCCACGAATTAAATTTATCAGGATAGCCAAGCAACTTTACAAAAACTTGTTTTTTAACACCACGTCCCCTACACTTTATCACACGTTCCACTTTGAATTCCTTATTTTGTGATAAACGATCATCGCCAACTCGAGCTAGTTCTTCGGGATAAAAAAATCCGTCGATTATTTCACCTTCTGAATCAGTCAATTCATAGGTGTAGAGATTTTGACGACGTGAGACACGGGTAATCTTAAAGATCTCTTCACTGTAATTCTTTTCGTAATCTTTATCGAAGTTGCCTTTCTGCCACAACTGCATTACGAATATTTACAACTGCCGGAACCATTTTAGTACCACTATGTATAGTGTGATTATACGCGTAAACGATATTTTCAATAACATCGATATACCTATGAGTATTTTTGTGAGTAAAATATCTGAACATACGTTCTTTGAGCGTGCGATTTAGACGCTCGACGACGGCTGCTTTAACATCGGGATTACGTGCCACTCGAAAATTAATCTTGTGTTGTTTTAAACAATTTTGAAAATCTGATCCCACAAACTGTTTGCCTCTATCAGTTTGTATAAGAATTGGGCGTCGCCCATCGGCTCTTTTTAAGATTTTGTCGAAAGCAGCTCCAACACTTTTTGTACTTTTGTTACGTAAAGGCTCGACCCAAGCATATTTACTGAGAACATCTATAACTACAAGTAAATACGCAAAATTATCGTTATACGTTTTGAGAGATTGCATGTCACACAAATCCATTTCCCAACAATCATCCACATTAGTGACATTGTACATCAATCTAGGAAATTTTCGTCTAATAGGTTTGTGTAGTGTGTATGCATCTTGATTACTTAACCACTCATTAAGCTCGCTTTTCTTCTTCTTATTTTTACCATTGATTCGTAACAGATTACGTGCACCAGCGTATCCAGTCTCGTGTCTAGTGTCAAAGTATTGATTTTCATAAGAGATGTTAAATTTTATAAGTCAACCACTTATCGGCTGCTTTTCGCGGTATGGATTTTTTCTTATTCAAACGTGCACTATAGCGTTGTGCGGCCGCGAGTCTAGTACCTTGTTCCAAAGTCTGAACGCTCTCGGAATTATTTCTCTTGGTTGAAGGAATTTTGTTTAATGCACGTTTCAAACTTTCACTAATTTTTATCACCTCTGGATTACTTATTAATTTGGATGGTGTCAGTTGTT
Organism: Trichomalopsis sarcophagae; assembly: GCA_024372645.1. NCBI lineage: Eukaryota > Metazoa > Arthropoda > Insecta > Hymenoptera > Pteromalidae > Trichomalopsis > Trichomalopsis sarcophagae. Next base: position 11,301 of record QLSS01000391.1, read on the forward strand.
GTTATAAAATTAGCTAATTGAAATCTTCCTACAGGTTCTTCAACAGGTCTACTCCGTACCACGTCTTCTAGTAAATCTATAATATTTGAGTGTGGTATAGCTTTATCATCAATGCTAACTGTACCTGAATTATCCCATTTAATACGATGCGATGCTGATTTCCAATGTTAAAGCAATAAACGTGCTTTTCTCACATAACCCTTGGAAATGCTTGCAAGTATCGCTTCATCTGGCAATGGACTCGATATATCTTCATTTTCATGCTCTACATCAAGTATATTTGCATCTGATAAAAGTTCCTGACCTTCCAAATTTTTAAAATGAAGATATCTTCTTAAAATTTGTAAATATTTTTGACATTTTTCACGTTCATCGGTGATACTTTTTGAAAAAAGTTTATCGTGCATCTCAGCATCGAGATGACTTAAGTTATCACCCTTTGTCTGTATCGTTGGCTCTAAAGCATTACTCGACTCTTCTACTATATGTTGTTGTTGTTGTTGATGCTGTTGCTTCGCTACTCTCTCGTATCCTTCCTCTTTTAATTTCCAGAGACTCCAAATATTTTTGACACAAGTGCACCTATAATTGGTGTAAGTAACATTAGTAAAAAAGCACCACCGATTTGAATAAGGACGCGTTTCTTTTTTTTCCACTCTTTTTCACTGTTATTACTACTGGATTTATTTAATAATTTTCTCAAAACACTTTTATGTTTTTTTAACTTTGACTTGTGAGAGTTTTTTATTTTAACGACTAAGCGCAATATATTTAATACGCACTCGCATATGCTTATAATGAGTTTTTTATCAGCTACACGTAACAGTGCTAAGCGCTGCTGACTATCTGCATGACAAAGAGCATTCAATACTGCAACACACTTTTATGTAAAATGCTTTGGTAGGCATTCACACCTTGTATCTTCTTCTTCATCAGCAGCAGCAGCGTTGACAAGCTCCTTTGAGAAAAAGATTTTGTGTAATAAAAATTACACTTAAATTCTTGTGATGACTTCACTTTGTAAATAAATCGAGAATAATGTTATTAGAAGATTCTCTCATTAAATCATCGATAATTAATAATTTTTTCTTTTCATTGTCTTGAGAATAATCTGAAGGCTGAGGTAATCCCTCGTGAAATTCAATAATTTTTTTTCTACTCTCCCTACTACTACTACTTATGCCTCCTGGAACAAAGTCTGTCTCATACGTGCTCGGCATAATAGAGTAATATCCGATCAAAAGTTACACTGCACATGAGTGGAAGATGTCGAAGAAACCTTTTGACAAAAACTGTTTTACCACATCCCGTGGGTCCGCTAACGATACACGTAAACGGATGTTTGAAAAATAAGCTTATGGCACGCGGACGGTCGGCGGCGGCGGCGGCGGCGCTGCGCAGCTCAAGTAAAAATAAGCTAATTTTACGTGTCCTGAATCACAAGCTGTTATTACCGCTGTTTAAGCTGATATTCGTGTCCAATAAGCTAAATAACACCGCGAGTAAGCTGAATTATGCGTTAAAATGAGCTAAATTTCTACAAGAATCGTTCTCATCGATGACAGAAGCTATACTTAGGATATAAAAATGTGTTAGGATCTTTTAAATGGAAAAATAAGGAAATTATATAAAAATTTGTGTTTATTTTTATTTACAATAAATACATCCAAAAAGTTAATTATTCTTATATCCAAAAGGTAGAGACTTACGTGACGTAAGGTATCGTTGTTTTTTCAATACAACACAACATGTTTTCGATTCTTCACGCGTTACAACTTCATGCATTTTAGTTCTTCCGATAGCTTTGAATTTTAAGCATATTTTACTACTTTCATCATTCATTTTTTCAGATTCGTGATCTTCGTTTGCAAAGGCATCGTTAATCAAATTCTTAATGCTATCAAAATTAATTTTTACACCGTTTGAGAAGTTTAATGAGATACCTTTTACTTTACAACATTCAATTTTATCATCTTTATTGGGTGTTACAGCTGTGTAAGCGTAAAACTTTGGTACTCCCGAAACAAAATTATTTATATACGTATTCTCACCATAACCACAAAGTTCATTTGTCATATCACCTAGTTTAGAGCCATTAAAAGGTTTATACTCATCCGGAGCATCGTCATGCGAAACAAATATACAAGAATCTGTGTCATAATAAAGAACACGATCACCCAACCTTCTCAAGTAATTATATAGTTCTAAACGTGCTTGAGCAGTGGTATAAGCCGCAATCACGACACTCGTATGCGGGGCAGGAGTTACAGCCTCATCCTTGTATTGCCAATTCACGTACAGTATCTCATCATTAATTGCTAGTATATCATTAACATCTCTTTCCGGACAAGTAAGAAGTTTTAAAAGAGATTCACGTGATTTTACAACTTCAGTTTGTTTCAAATTACTCTGTTGCTAAGCTCTGCTTGAATTCGTTTGAGTTCAACAGCTTTACGCAACTCATCAGCAACCCAGGTGCCCGTGAATTCACGCATTTTTGGGTCTTCGTGATTGCAGTCACACTGCTGCATTTATTCGCAGCATGAGCGGCAAAGAGCATAAAGAAGACGTCCGTGCATTTTAATTGGTAAGAGTGGAATGTGTAGGTCACACGGTGGTAAGATACTACATTTAACTAATCCTTCAATATTGTTGAGATTGTTGTTATTTCCCTCCGTTAATTCATTACAGTCTTCACCAATTAAAATTCGCGGATGTCCTACGGGAAATCGACCTCTTTTACACACGTACGGATAAAGAGAGCATATATCTGTATATTGAATTTTTTCGTTATAAAAAAAGCATCGCGCGGATTCAACGTTATACGACTCATGAGAGGATGCTGTGTTACATATTCGTAGATTTCGCGATTCTCTGCCTTTATCCGATCCAAAGTACATTCCCAAATCTCTCGAACTTCGTAACCCAGGGCTTTTATTTTTCGAATTTTCCGGAAAGTATTCTCGTACGACTCATCCATAGTTCTACCGTATGACATTATTTTATCTCGTCGTTTATTAAAGCAAATAGGACAAACGTGTGTGTAACACCCTTGATATTCAAAGACAATACCTTTAGCATTATCATTTTCCGGAGGTAAATAGCCATCTACACGAAACCCTTCTGGAAGCATAAATTCACGTGCTCTACCCGCGTGTATGATTTCCCGACGAATCTCACGTTCACACTGTAACAGCCATTGTATTGACTTTTGCGAATGATTATCAGCGCGTCGATATCCACCTGCTGGAATGATACCGATAGTTTTTTCGCGTAAGAAATTTTTTCTATACACAATGGAGCATGCAGAAGCTATGGTCGTTACCTCTGTAAACGGACAAGTATTCCCGCACTTAATGAAAATTTTCGGAAAAGCCATGCATGCAAGTCTTAAAATTTCTACATCCATACGGCAATAATCGAGTATTTCACGTTGAATATCAAACTCATAAGTATTTCGGTTCTCCTCATACTATGCAATAAACTTTTCCCTCTCAGACGTCGACATGGCATTAGGCGCATAGAACGATGCTTTGGGTAAAGCCCCAACATAATTTTGATTATCTAAAGTATTGAATAGATGAGGAATATATCGTTGTTTGCTAGCTGGTGATAGAGAAAAGGTTTGTGGTAAAGCACTTAATTTCATGTGAAAGTAGTTTAAGCTATCAATAAATTTTGTTCGCCCGCATTGAAGCATAATTATATTTTGTCCATTCAATAATACGTTCGGTACTATTGAGGTATTTTCAACGATTTCTCTCAAAATAAATTGCGCATCAAACCCACGAGAGTTATGAGCAATACAAATTATTTGACCGAAGGTAGTTTTCTCGCGTACTGTCAAACCTATTAATTGTTTAACTGGATGATCGCGAAATACATGCTCTCTTACACGACACGTATGGCATAGTATATTTATATTTTCATCATCCATGCAATCGTCGCAAACCTGTTGTACAACACATACATTTGGAATGTGTATTTTTATCTCTGCATGTTCACGGTAAGTAGAATCTTGACGCGTCTCAAAGTCATAAAAAATAAATAAGTTTTTCTTTGGGGATTTACGATTAATCCGTGTGTTAACATTACGTCCAATGGGTTGAATATAACAGAGCTGATTTACATCATGTTTTTCGCGACATAAGTTGCACCAATTGATTCCACACTCGTGCTTTGACTTGTAAATATTAATTCGTTTGCAACACATATTACAAACTTTTACTACATCGCATATTTTTTTATTATTTTTTTTTGTATGACCCATCTATTTTGTGATGCTCGAAACATATTTGTCCGTAAAATTCTCGGTTACATTCTGCACACTTTATAATATCTATATTAGAATTACACGATGGTACACAAAAACACCTGTCATATTTGGCTGTACATCTATGCTCATCTACGTGTCTATAGCTTTTATTACAATGTTCGCAGAAAAAACGATTGCGTGCAGCACCGGTTAAATTTAATATTGTATCGAAATGTCGCCTTCGAACGTCGTACAAAAGATTTATAACGTCAAGAATTTTAATTTAACAGAGGTCTTCTATCGTAAAAGGGCGGTTCTCCACTTCCAAAAGATAAAGTATCATATATTACAATAGCAATATTTTTTGCAATATAATACCGCTGATACATCTCTATTTCTCATATACCGCACCCGTTTGCAGGAATTACTACGTTTGCATAAATAGTAAGGAGATTTGCGAGCTCTTTTTGCATACCACGTCTGCTATCTCTGACAATATTCCAAGTATCAATGGCTTCGTTCGAAAAGAATTTTTTATACATCATAAAAGCCTCCCCGACAATTAAAGCTCTTGGCAAGCATAAATTATCGTTATTTCTTATAAATACAACCGATCTCTGAGTTAAGCTATCAACATTTATCCTCTTTCTTCTTCCACCTCGGCCACCATTAGGTATATTAACAAGTGTTAATGTTAGAATAAAGCTCTCATCTATTTGAAAATCCTCATTACTCTGAGCTAATCCGCTTATTAAATTCCATAAATCATTGTAGAAAAAATTATTTACTAATTGTAAAGATAACCCACCCGGGCCTCGTGCAAAATTTAAACTTCTAACGGAGACACCAATCATGTCGATTTCATTACATAATGAAATTATATAAGAATAAATATCACGAATAACTAATTCCAACCAAACTATCGGATTTATAGATCCATCCTCCGGTGGAGATCTTATTTTTAGCACAATACGTCTACCTTCTATTTTATACTTAGATATATAATGCGAATTTTGTTGGAAAATATCAAAACGATTACCAGGAGGCTGGATATCCTCATCTCCTTCCTCATCGTCTATTTCGCTTCTCTCCTCCTCATCGATGATCTCCTCCTCTGACTCCTCACTGGGCTGATTATCCTCTTGTTCGTAGTCAGACAAATCATCATCATCATTATTGCTGCTTGAATTTTCAATTCTTCTTCTTTGTCCTCTACCAACTTGAATAGAAAAATCGCTTTCATCGGCCTCCTAATCCTGCGATTCTACAGAAGTATTGGAGTTTGAAGATGATATAGATAAGGGAAAAATGGTTGTGGAAGAAGAACATGACGAATCGTCAGAGTGATTATGTTCTGAAAAAATTTATTGAATACAAAATATTTGAATACCCTATTTTACACTTTCTTATTTTTCAAATTATTCTTCTGGTGGTCCTGAAAAACTCTGCCCCAGGCGATTAAACACTTCAGGTAAATTTTCAGTGTCTAACAGTATGGAATTTTTATCTTAAAAGCATTGAAAAACCAACGTATTTCTTGTGCTCTTCGAACATACATGATACGCATGATATCTTGTTTCAAAGCCCTGGGGTACTTAGCAAATCCTTCGAGACCACGTCGAATAACTTAAATAATATTCAAAAGTAAGAATTTATTTCAAGAAAAATATATATTTAAATACAGCATAATACTCACGTTCATTAATTTGACGATCTCTTGAATTTCCCTGGTTAAAAAAATGCTCGGTGACAAATCCTTCAGCGCTTCTTCTCGTGTACCGCATTTCTTCGGATTCGACTGGTCGGGCTAAATAGTCGAGGATTTGTTGCCGTCTTTTGACACATGGATGCTGCGCATACTCAATAATATTTTCGCTTTCATCAGCTGCTCGTTCTATCAAGCGCTGTAGAATATTATTAGCAGCAGCTATTGGCTCTGTACATGCGGCAAGAAGGTGGTCAACATTATCCATACGCTGAGAATCCCTATTGGCAGGTACATCTTCAGCCTCCTCCGCTCTAGCATCGTGATTATTCTGCGCTCTTTCTCTCTCTACTGTTTCACCTTCCTCTTCCTCCGCCTCCTCCTCCTCCTTCTCCTCCATCGTCTCATTCACCTGAAGACGCACAGCTGCAGGCGCCGTAGCCACAGCTGCTGCTGCTGCTTCTCTCATTACAGCTTCGCTCTCCTCCTCTCCGTGTGCATAGGCAGCGCTCACCCCCACCATTTTAACCGGTACAAACTGTACATCGGCTACAGCATTCCCCGCTTGTGCTGTATCCTCTGTCTCAATTGCCTCTCTCTGCCTCCTCCTCCTCCTCCTCCTCCTCACCTTCATCCGATGACGTATGTTCAACATTCTCACTCGATGTGTATTCTATAAAATCATCTTCATCAGAGGTTACGTCGGCTAATAAATTTTCTAATGCTGAAATGTAAAACAATTTTATGTTAAAAATACAGCGCTTACTTTTTATAATAAACGTTATATGTATTCGAAGGCAGTGATGCACACATCACATGAATATTAAAATCTCTTTGATGTCGAATAAATTAAAACAAAATATTAACCGATATTTGATTACACATTTTTAATAAAAAAGCAAGAAGTACAGCGAGAAAAACATTTGATTGAAAAAGTATTCTCACTGTCATAGAATATAGCGGATGTATATTCTTTAATTTTATAATTATACGTTATATTACTGTAATGATAGAGAGATACGCATTGCATGCTATGTAATATGACAGATGTAAGAAACTAATTTCCCTAGCGCTGAAGAAGACGACTTGAAAACACTACGCGTCATGCGTAGCAGTCGACGTTCTACGGTAAGAGCAGACGACACAGCGTTACGAATGTGTGTATGCGCGCGCGCACGCGTGAGTGAATGAAACAGAGCTTGTAGCAGCAGCAGACGACGCTATCAGCTGTGGCAGCGTTTACCTCGTTGCCAAGTACAAGCGCTGTTTGATTTTTATTGATGACAACGCGATATAGTGCAGAAAAATTACAATCAATAAAAATGTACTCACCATTATTCTCCTCGAATGCTGTCATTAGCCGCGTCAACACAGGTAAATGCGCAAAATTGTGTTGCATACAAAATTCTGCCGCGCATCGCACAGCTAAGTTGCATTTTTTAAAAATGAGTCTATGAAGCTGTGCAATTTTCCGTGGCCCGCAGCATCGTAAAAGACGTGTAAACTCACGACATAATTGACACGCAACCATGCGTTTTACACGTAGACACCAGCTTCTTGTACACCTGCGTCTAACAACACTATTTGCTTGAAGATTGCCCGCGATGCGAAGCACTACGGTGCGTAAAGACTCCTCGGCTACGTTATACATGCTTGCCAGCTCTTGATTTAATGCAACTACTCTCATGACTACTGAGCTCCTGAGGTCAACGTAGGGTTTATATAGTATAAAAAACATCTTGCTAGTGGGAGAATGTGTGGACTCGCACAACAGTATAAAACGCAAAAAATAACATCCTGCGATAAGTTTTGCCTCAGCTTTATCATTCGCAAGTATCAAAATTTCGTCGAATGTCACTTAATCCGTAAGAGGATCGACTGATTCATAGGTATTATATTATCTACGCTCTCACAGGTCCAAGATGCATAACAATCTGAAATAATGATACCGTCGACGATTCTCGCACGATACAAGGCGGCTAAATCAATGCTCTATCACATTTAATAGCATTCGACTTCCTGTGCCATAGTGATTCTCACACAAGCAGTATCAAGTATATGGCTCCGAGAATCCACGTTTTAATTACATTTGAGATTACTCTGAACCGTTGTTTTGTCACACTGATCCATTTTTTCCTCTTATAGGTATCGGCTGCAAAGACTCATGGCAACAAGTGTATACTTAACAATATCAACTTCCTGCGAAGAGCACTTGAGAGTCAAAGATCATGCTCTCTCTCTCTCTCTCTCTCTCTCTCTCTCTCTCTCTCTCTCTCTC
>QLSS01000391.1:19548-29842 GCA_024372645.1 Trichomalopsis sarcophagae
TCTCTCTCTCTCTCTCTCTCTCTCTCTCTCTCTCTCTCTCTCTCTCTCTAGTTGTTTTCTCACACTCATTCATCTCCGCTGTATAGGTATCGCCTGCTAAGACTCATGGTAACAAGTGTATACTTAACAATATCAACTTCCTGCGAAGAGCACTTGAGAGTCAAAGGTTATGCTCTCTCGTGTTCGTAAAAAGTATCCCGTATCCGTCAAGCATTTCGCTGCACAACGCGTCAGCCAGCTTGTTCGGGTATCTGGTGTACGAGCACACGTGCGGTATCGAACAATAATCAATACAAATCTAAATTTTTCTCCTTCGTCCCTCCTTTTCCTCCTAGGCCCTACAGATGACTGCTTCGACTACAGTCGTCAGTTCCAAGTTGATCATAGCTACAGTAAGATGTCCGTTAAAAATCTTGTTTGGCATCAGTTGGAGGAAAAATGCTCTCTGCCAAAATCGCGGATGGAGCGTACGTGGCGACTCATACAGCAGCACCGCGACACGTATACTGAGCTGTATGAGGAGCGCGAAGAACTCAAACGCGCGTTGGATATAATGAGAAGTTCACCCTCCATCGGCCCCGTCAATCACTACATCCCCAAGCTAGGGGATGTATGTGAAGTGTGTACGCGGGTGATGAAGCGGATGACAATACGTACACGGTGGACATACTGCACGGAGTGCAGGGCGCGACGGTGTACGACGTGAGCATGAGAGAGCTGTGGTGTTGCAGCGTAGGCGCAGAGAAGAAGCAAGAGACGGAGGAGATTGCTGAGGATATGATGCAGCAGCAGGAGGTAAGTTAGTTAATAAGGTGAATATCTTATGTTTATCACAATATATTAATTATATGTATCTTCATACAGGTGGTGCATGCCGGTAAAGATACTAGTATGGTAGATCTTGTGAAAAGAGGTGAGCAGCAGGAGGAAGCGGAATTGCAGCAGGAGGGTGATGAAGTCGATACGGACATTGATATAGGCGAGGAATTTTTTAAATTCGAATCGCCTGCATCTCCCGACAACATAGCCGACAGGGGAGAGCTTATCATCGTGAAGATAGAGGTAAGTGCTGAAGAAGAAGAGACAATCGATGTCGTATCGTGAAATTTTGTGTTTATCGCGTGTATGGTAAACGTGTAAGTTTTTATATTGATTACTTTTTTCCGTATGTGTGTGTGTCTGTGTATATGTTTGTGTGCGAGAGTAAAGAATGATCTGTGAGAGCGTGTTCGTAAGAGAGAGAAGGAAAGGTTGTGCGTGAGAGAGATAGAAAAGAGGTAGAGCGTATGCGTAAGAGATAGTGAGAACGTGTGCGTGAGAGAAAGAGTGAGAGCGAGAGAGAGAGCGTGTGCATAAGAGAGAGAGAAGGAGAGCTTGTGCGTGAGAAAGATAGAGAGCGCGAGAGCGTATGCGTGAAAAGAGAGGGGGAGCGATGCGTGAGAGATAGAAGGAGTGAGAGAGAAAGGAGAGCTGGAGAGAGAGAGAGAGAAGGAAAGCTTGTGCGTAAGAGTGTGTGCGTGTGAGTGTGTGAGAGAGAGAGAGAGAGAGAGCGAGCAAGCGCAGTGTAAGAAGCTAGTGTTCCTCCTGCATTAGCAGACGATACGATACGAACGACACAACGTGGTCACGATTGTGTCTGCGACCGCGCGCGTGTGTGTGCGCGTGTGTGTGTGTGTGTGCTCGCGTAATCGTACGTATGTGTACACATGTGTGATTGGATTTACATTGTTTATAATGTTCGAATAATTCGAATAAATAATTTTTCTAATAAAAACCATGATACATTGCAAGAAATGAATTTTTTATTTACTAACTTGGTGTGTGGAGACAACAAATGACATCATTACTATTGTATCCTTATCTTATCAATGTAAACAAATAATTAAGTTAAGGTATTGTTTTTTTTCATAAATAATTAATTAAAATTATCTATATTACACGTGATAAAGATAATTTCAATTACTTGTTTGTATGAACATGATACCTTATCTTAACGCTTGTTTACATTGATAAGATAAGGATGCGCCAGTGATGGCGTCATTTGTTATGTCTCCCCATACCGGCTTACTTACTACTTACGTGGCCGAGAGTCTCATGCAGGGTTTCCAGACTACAGCCGCTGAGGTTTGCTTCCGGAGCAACTACCCTGAGGAACAGGTGGCAAATAATTGCATCGTGTTTCCTGCCCTCAGCTACTACCTCGATCGTCTGCTTGACCTGTAACTCAATGGAGTCGCCCTCAAAAACAACCCTTAAACCATTGGCAGTAGAGACGTTGGTCGAGCAGAGATTCTTACCGAATGTTGGCAAAAAAAGCACTCCATCGAGCCATCCATTCAGCCATTTTCCTTTCACTAGCCTTTTTATATTTATCTTTCCGATCCCCGTTGCTTCATGGCTAGTGCCATCGCCGACACTATCTGTGAGCCACTTATCTGACATATCAGCTTGGGATGATGATAAGTTTGTGTTATGAATTTCATTGGCTGCTACGTGCGAAGTTACAGTTGCTACGAGCCCGCAAGCAAACCGCGGGGTCGCTTGGTAATTTTGATTTGCTTCTGTTTGACCTTGAGTCTTTGGCGCTTGTCGATTTTGCCTATGCGAAAAATTCCAAGTCTTCTTACGGCACTTCCTCGCAATGTGTCCCTTTTGATGGCAATTGCAACATTCGATACGGCTCTGAGTTCGTTGATCTTTGTTTACTTGTGCGGTCTTGTTATGATTCCAACTTATCTATGAGAACGCGTTAACGGTTTCTTCCTCTGACGATAACCGTTTTTCTTTTTTTAAAACTCTTTCTTGTAAAATATTTAATTTTTATCGCTCTGGTTTCACACTGTCCTAGGCGGTGATAAAAGCCCCGTATCGCTCTGGCAACTCTCCTAAAATCTTTGCCATGACGGCAGTGTCGGATACTTTTTCGTCTATATCTTTTAGCTGCTTCGCTAAATTTTGAACTTTTGCAACATACGTAACCACGGTGTCCGATCCTTCCATTTTACATTGGTGAAATTTTTGTAACATAACCAATTTACTCGATGCTGATCGCTCTTCGTATATTGAACATAGTTGCGTCCACATTTCGTTTGCGATTTCACACGCCATCAGCGCTTTTAGCTGTTCGTAGCCCATTATACTGCTGAGGACGACCATTGCTCGAGCATTCTTTTTATCCCAGATATTTATAGCATCAGTATTCCCTTGAACAGCTTCATCCGGTCGCATCTCGGTACCAAGAACAATGCCTTTGATGTCCATCGCAATGAAAACATGAGCCATTTGGAATTTCCATAACGGAAAATTCGTGCCATCAAACTGCTTGATACCCTTGATGTTGATTTCTTCACTCATCTTTGTAAGTGGTATACTTAACTATGCAGATAACTACAAAACTACTCACAAATCAACATACAAGCTTGACTCACTTATCGTTTTCACTTAACTTGATAACTCCCTTCTCTGCGTAGCCTGGGCCCATAACCTGTTGAACTTGCTGTGGAGGCTAGGTTGTAGAGAAAGAAATGGTATCAAAGTTAATATAATATATTTATTCAATATATATTATGTAGACATAGTTCGTAAATACGAGTTAGGGCACTCGGTGTCAACGCCGAGAGCGACCGGGCTAGAGTAACTGGCTTGATACAAATTTTGCGAGTCGGCGAGAGAGAATTCGCACACATACACAATACGTACACACTCATAATCCTTAGCTCTAAGAAGAGCTGTTTGTAAATAGACCGCCTTACAGTTATTGATACTTATCTAGATTGTATTATTAAAATCGTTGAATTGAAATATTTTCATTTCATTTTATTTACAGCGGCAGTTTCAAAATTTTATTCTTAAAGTCTACTTTATTAGTAGGTAAGTATTTTCTATTGATTCCTGTTTCAAAATTGTATTTTTTTGTAATCTTCATTTAATTATTTTCACGTTTTATGTACGGCATTAATTTTTTAAATTGGTACAAAGCACTTTATTGGCGTTCGCGCCTCTGTTTGGCGTTCGCGCCCCTACTTGGCGTTCGCGCCCTTATTCGGCGTTCACGCCCCACGGAAAGTGCTCTATATCTATTTATATTAAAAAACCTGATGGCAAATAAAAAATATGAATATTGTTTGAATGATCTGTCGTTCGATACTTGCTGGTTCCAAACTGTAAGATTCTCATATAGATAAGTTTCATCAAATGCTACACAATGAAACTATTTTTGAACCAAGGTCAACGGTATATCTGGGAGTAATTCGTTGCAATCCTCACACTCAACGTGTGAAACCGGTTTCACCGAAGGTCCATCACCTGCAATTGCTGCATAGTTGTGACGATTCTTGTAATCAATGCGTTGGTGGTCATTGGGTTTGTTTATATTACAATGCAGGTCTATTTTCATATATGATTCTTTATATCAATCACGATTACACGAATGTCATGAATTATTCTTGAAAAAGTTGTTTAATAATTACCATGACATTTCCATTTATTTTCCAAAAGTTCAAGACCAAAAAAATTCTGTAGACTGTGTTGTATACGCCATAGCTTTTGCCACGTCAATCGTTTTGAACAATGATCCGTCAAAAATTGTTTACATTACAAAGGTGATGCGTCAGCATTTATATGATATTTTTGAAATATACAAGTTTATTAATTTCTCTGTAGTTGTGAATAATAGCATGAATATTATAATTCACAATATTTCAAGAAATTAAATAAAAATAAAATTGTTTCTTCAAAAATATTGCATGGATTTAAACAAAATATGACACAATCATCAAAAGCATTTCGAAATTTTGTAGATGATTTACATATTGTTGGATTAGAAAATAGTGATGGAATTTCGTGTTATGCGAATGCGACACTACAGAGTTTATTTTATACGTCAAAGATCAAAGTGAAAAAAGTATTTTACATGAAACAATTAAAGATTATTATTGTCATAAAAGTAGTGTTAACGTAAAAGCTCTAAGAGGATTTAGCAATTAATAATTTCTTGCAAATGAGCAGCAAGATGTCGCAGAATTTTTAATGTGCCTTTGCAATAAATCTAATATTTTACACAATATTTTGAGTCATTTTTTAATAGATACTGTAATATGACTAAACTGTACTGAAACATTCACTTCGGAACCTATCATTAATTATATATTAGCTCTTTCAGTACCAGAAAATAAGTCAATTACAAGCTTGCAAGATATTATAAATAATAATATAGGTAATTGGACTCATACATTGCTTGTAAAAATGGATGTTCAAGTAATAAAATTACAAAAATGGATTTGTTTACAGAAAATAAAATAGTGTTGCAACTGAAATTATTTGTCCAAAAATGTGGTAAAATTATGTAAAATAATAATTTTAGTATTATAAACATGGCAGATGAAAACATTATTATAAATAACAAATATTATAAAGTGATTAATGTAATATATCATCATGGTAATAGTATTTTTAGAGATCATTATTCAAATATGTTGCGTGACAAGATCAATGGTTGAGTGTTGATGATTTTGATATTAATAAAAGCCTTTAGATGTGAAAAATACCTATATAATTTTTTTGGAAGAAATATATTCATCGCTAATTTATACAAAAGAAAATAAATATTCAGAAAAAAAGAGAAATTTGATTCAAACTAATTGTGGTGAAATTAACGATGATTTTGATCATAAAAATAAAAGATACAAAGCATCAAATGAAAAAAAAGAAATGCAAAATCATCTATCTAGCCCAATAAGTGGCAACTTAGTATATACAAGCCAATTAGAGTCGATTAATAGCGATCTAATATTTACTCCACGTAATGGAGAATTAAATATTCATATCAATAATGATTCACAAATAATCTACGAAAGAAAAAATACAATTAATGAGAACAATGAGGATAAACGTAATCGCAAACGAAAACAAAATAAAAAATATTACGAAATAAAAAATAGAAAAAAAAAATCTTAAGAAAAAAAAGAATGATAATAAAGAATATTACGAATTGAATAAAAGTAAAATTATTGAGTTAAATCGATTATCGTATCATAGTCTTGATGGTTATAACAGTGTAGCAAAAAAGAAAAATCACGTTGAGCAATCAATAGATTAAAACTGCTTGGACCAAAAACTTATAAAAAGAAAAGAAAATTTTGAGGATGGGAATAATCATAGGTGTAAAAAGTTTAAAATTTCTGACAAATCTTTAAATGAGATTCCTGTACTTTCACAAATGGAAACATCTAGATGTGGATAACTTCATTACTCAAATAAAAAGAGAGTTGAATAATTGCAAAAATAAGGTTGAAGTTTCGTTAACTAGATTAGGAACTATACCTATTGTTGAAAATGTAGAGTTTGCATTAGCAGCTTTATGCGGTCCTCCACTACACGTTTCTTCTTCGGAAGCGTTTTTCGCAGAAGCAACTTATAATTTTAAAAATGCCTTTAATACTGAAGCAACACCAAGTATTGTTTTAAATGAATTTGGCCAATCGACTAACATATTACCATTTATTTAAATTTTATTATTTAAAACTAATTATACTATCTGCTCAATTTCCGCAATTGCAAACTATAAAACGATTATTATATGAAATAATACATCTTTATAAATAAATGGAAAATATTAATAATGCGTTAAACAATAGCGAATGAATTAAGGAAAATTATATTGGATGCTGACCAATTGATTCCATCATATATTTCTCATGAGAATGAAACATGTTTTCAACGAAGCAGAAATCAAGAAAATGTTTCATTTTGGAACCAAAGAGTATACAAAAATAGATATGGATCCACCTAAAACTCCTTGTATTTCATGCGCAAAACTATTTTGCCAAAGAAAATTAGTACCCGTTGAAAGATATACAGCCAATATGAATATTGTTGAGAAATTACTCGATATTAATATTAATCAACAATATGATTACTGGGCAAAATTGAAAGCTATTTTCAGATTTTGATAACAATTTCGTTTGTAAAAATTGCAATATTAAATTAAAACAATATTCTTTGCCACCAACTTGTATTTTAAATAATCTTCAAGTTGGGCCTGTTCCGGATGAAATAAAAAAATTGAATATATATGAAAAAATTTGAATACAACGAGCTAAGGCTTTCCATATTATTGTTAAAATGGGAACGGTTATGAATAAGAATTTACCAAATTATGTTAAAATAATTCCTGGGTAGAACTTTTCATTTGCATTTACCAATAGAAGAAACTTTGGAACAAATTTGTCCTGATACTGTTAATATTAATCATGAAATGTTTATTTTGATAAGGGGTAATACGACGAAAGGAAAGATAATTTGGGAAAATTATGTAGATATTAAAAAGGTATGGGAAGTTTTACATTCGTTAATAATTTGGAATCCTCTATACAAAGATATCGTAATACCGACTTGTCTTAAAAAATTATTGTATATTTTAGATGAATTAGAATTAGAATACAAAGATACAACAAAATATGATTTCGAAAATGAATCTGAGACTTGCCAGAAATTAGATACACAGGACGAAGATGATACTGAAAAAAAATAATCCATCAATTCAAAAATCACAATCAGATTCATTTTATGAACAATATACAATTTATCCTTTGTATGCTAAGAAAATTAACAACTGACTAATACAAAACTGTATCAAATGTTGAAAATTATCGGACAAAAGATTTAGATTTGAAATGCTTTCCTGATCTTTTTCCTTATGGAGTGAATGGTCAATATGATGAAAATCGATCTGTAAATTTGAGAGAATTTGATTTTATTAAATCAAGATTAACTTCCAAACATCCACAATTTAGATTAAACATACAATATCTTTTTTATTTGTTATTCAATAACAATATTCGGCAAATTAATGCATGAAATTTTCATAAATTAAATGTTGTTAACCCGCGTTTTAAATATACGGTAAAAGATCTTATGGATCAATTAGGTAAAAATGATTCAAATGTAGAAACTATTTTTGCTCGTTTACGGGGGACCGAAGCCTTTTGGAAAAAATTAGAAACAATTTAGAATGCATGATGAATGAATTCGGACCAGTAACATTTTTTGGAACTTTGAGTCCTGGTGAATGGATGTGGTCAGCATTGGCTGAATATATACATGAAGTAAATTGTTGGGAAAATGATACAAGATCTATAAGTGAACTTATGGTAGCTGATCCTGTATCATCTGCTAGATATATCCGTAATAAATTTGAAGCAATGTCAGCTTACATACTCTCTTCTGCTCATCCAATTGGTAAAGTAATTCATTATTATTATGCTTGTGAATATCAAGATAGGGATTTGCCGCATTATCATTGTTTGTTTTGAAACATATTACTTGTAGAATACTTGATAAACGCGTTTCTCCAGAACTTCATAGACGTGTTATGGCATATCAACAACATAAACATAATAATTATTGTATGCGCAGTAAAAAAAAGTAGTAAAACTAAAACGGGTTTGAAAAAGGTTGCCGTTTTGAATTTCCCAGACCAATTACACAAAAATTAATATTAAGAAATGTATCAGTGGCATTGGCTAACAGAAGAAAGTTGAAAAATAACAGTAGATTTTACGATTTAGCGAGAAAATTAGAAGAACAATATAAATGATTATATGCCTACATTGTTTTTTTGCATTGTTACTTTGGGAAGGAAATAATGATGCACAGTTCATTTGTGAATCGTCTTATCTTCTGACAAAGTATGTATCCAGTTACGGAACTAAAGGAGAAAGAAATTCTTTAGATTTCACTTTTGATGATATGCAATCAAACAAGTCATTGTGTAGCCTCCTATGGTCATTTTCTTTGCGTGCTTTAAATCATAGAGCATGCGGAGCGGTTAAAGCTGCTGATACATTATTGGAACACCCTATTTATGCTACTGATAAAGATACAATAATACGATGGTTAGATGTTAGAGAGATTCGAAATAGAAAAATCAAACCATTTTATGAAATAAAGAATATGCCATTAGATTTAACAGATATTTTTTAACGATAACTTTATTGATTTTTATTATCCTAATCAATCTGAGAAATTAGAATTATTGTGTTTGTATGATTTTGCTAAATGGTACGACATTACCAAAAAGTAACCGATTTATAAGTCTGAATATTATGAGATGCCTAACGGTATTTATTTATTTATTTATTTATTTATTTATTTATTTAACCATCCACTTACATATACCATTAAAGGTATTCTACAGAGGCAAAACAAGCTTGCCTGTACGTAGAGCGGAGTACAAAAAAATAATAGAAAACTTATGAACTATACTTATGTACTAAAAACATGGTCATGTTCATATTTTGTATATTTTCGAGGATTATTTTTACTAGGATTAAAAGTCACCCAGATCGACAATAGGAAATAACTGTATTTGCCTAAAGTACCTTTTCACTTATAAACATTTTTAATTTATTCCTAATTGTAAATTTGCTAAGATCTAAAACTTTGAGATCATTGCTAAGCATATTGAAAACATTAACTGCAGCATAGTAGCTGTCTTTTTGGCTAATTGATTTATGCGATTTTGGTATTTGTATGTTTTTGTTCCTAGTTATACTATGGCTATTTTTATATTGCGTTTTTAAATTATTATAGTGATATGTAACAGCTTCTAACTTGAATAATTGCTTGATTGATAACGGCATATCATTCATTGCAAAACGATTTTTATTAATAATTTTTAAAATTTTGTTCTGTACTCTTTGAATTAAGTTAAGACAACTATACCATATTTCACAAGGCTTTGGAAAAATGCGTAATAAATCATCATAAGCGTTTTTCGATCAAATAGATTCTTGATTTTAGCAAAAATAAATACGAGATATCTCGTTTTTTTTACTATACTATCAATATGTTTATCCCATCGCATGTTGTAATCGAAAATTACGCCAAGATATTTATAATTTTCTACCCTTTTGATAGGGAAATTACCAATACATATTTGTATATTATCAGGTACGCTGTTACAATAGTTGCCATACGCAATGTACACAGTTTTACTTAGATTTAATGACAGCTTATTTAGAGCAAGCCATTTGGACACCCACTCCAAACAATCATTCATCCTGTCCTGAGCAGCAGACCACTCGTCATCACTCGTGATGATGACAGTGTCATCCGCATAAGATATGATGGTATCCTTTCGCATATCTAACAATAGATCATTAACGTATAGTATAAAAAATAATGGACCTAATATAGTTCCTTGTGGAACGCCAATTGATATTTCTTTATAATCGCTTTTATAGTTAGAGATTTTAACGCTTTGTTTTCTATCGGAAAGATAGCTAGTTAACAG
>QLSS01000391.1:34842-66287 GCA_024372645.1 Trichomalopsis sarcophagae
TTATTATTAGCCTTATCAGGCGGCTGCTTACCGCCCGACGCCATGATTACACACCATTGGTATGTTTTGTAAAAAGCGTAAGAAGCCTTACCTTATCAACCATTGGTAATACAATCCCTTAAATCAACCAGAACTTTATTTTTATTCATTATTATTACTGTTTCAACCTTGGCGAGATACTACTGAGTTAAAAGGTGATAGTAATAACTACACGAATGTTTTTTTGGAAAAACAAAATCAACTTGCTGAGGCAATAAAGTATCACGATAAATGTGAAACAATATGAGAAGCTATGGACAAAATTAATGAAATAGTAGAGAATCAATTATTATTAGGAACTCAGGAAAATAATACGTCTAATCCCGATAATTTTCACGAAGACTGTGTTTCAATTAAAGGAGCTATGATAGATTTCCAAGATGTTGCAGAGAAAGCAATAATGAGTCAAACAAAAATTCAAAATTCTGTATTAAAATTTAATGAAGATCAATTAAACATTTTCACGAAAGTTACTTTGGTGACAATGTAACTTGATATGCTCATGTCTGTTTACAAAGTTTGTTTCGCTCGCCTACAGTTAGAAGAACATTATTATTATTTAAACAGGAAGATTTCTTAAAAGAAGTTTTCAATAAATACACTACGAAAAGTCCCATCGATATGGTAGAATTAAGGAGATATATCTGTGAAAGATTTAGTTCACCTGTACAACAGGATGCTTCAGAATTTTTACTGTTTCTTTGTAGTAAATCAATATCTTTGAGCAAAAGTATAAATCATGAATTGATAACGACAATAAGCTGTCCTGGTTGTGACGAAAGATACTCTAACACAACAACAAATTATATATTGTTATTAAGCATACCACAACAAATAGACAGTGGCGAAATTTAATACTTGTACATTCCAAAACATAATTGATCATAACATAGGATAT
Organism: Trichomalopsis sarcophagae; assembly: GCA_024372645.1. Taxonomy (NCBI): domain Eukaryota; kingdom Metazoa; phylum Arthropoda; class Insecta; order Hymenoptera; family Pteromalidae; genus Trichomalopsis; species Trichomalopsis sarcophagae. The sequence continues at coordinate 35,780 of QLSS01000391.1, forward strand.
TGGCAGGAGCTGTAAATGTAAAAGATTAGAAAAAATTGATGTACATTTCAAAAGTCAAATTATAATTATGCAACTAGTATTATTTACTGTCACAAATAAATCAACTTCAAAGATGAATAATTTACGAATCAATAAAATAACAATAGAAATAGTGAAAATAAAAAATAAATCTTATAAAGTTTAAAATCACAGAATCAGGGCATTATACAAATATGATACGTCGAAATAATGAATGGTTTGAGATAAACGATGCCGACATTAAAAAGAGATCAATTCAATAAATAATGTCGGACAAGTAATAGAAGTCACCAAAGTTTTATTCTTTTGGCTCTATTATGTTTCATTTTAAGTTTTATATTTACAAAATTTTGTATTTAATATTGTGACGTGTGGATACACGTCACGGGTGTCTAATTATTATCAGAGACCGAGTAGAGGAGTGCACTGCGGTGGCGGCCGTGGCACGACGACAGAACGTCTGCCTTGTAAGCCAGATGATCTTGGTTCAAGCCCGGGGTCCGTCACTTTTCATTGCACTCTTCACTCCTAACAATATTGATTATGCAGTATTTGCATTTCTATACAAATTTTTTGTTATGATTAAATATTTTGACTATATATTGTTGTCCATATAACAACGCATTGAAAGAGTATGAAATCGGTAAAAAAACATACCTTTTACAAGGTAACAGGTTGGCAACTATAAGTTTTTATTCCATAGAATTATTAGTTATTATTTACGAAAAATTAAGGTAATCTATTTAAAACCATTTTTACATATACCTCAAACATAACTATAAATCATTTCCATATATTTTGATCCTTTTTTAATTTATTTTATAAAACTAATCATTGCAAACATATGCGTCTTTGTGTTATTATTCTAATGTTACCTTTAGAAAGTTATAAAATCATTTAATAAATTGTCAAGTATTAATTTAGCATGTTATGTTAATCTAATTTGTATTGAAGAAAGTTGAGAAATCAACCAAAACACTGTCAAGTATTTTTATAATAAGTAATTATTGGTATTCGCCATTAATGTTCTGATTTTAATTCCAGTTAAAAATAAAACACTATTAATATATTTTTATTTCATGTATCGCTCACATCTGCATCTTCTAGTTATTTCTCTAATTTAACTTTTAGAAAGATATGAAATCATTGAATCAATTGTCAAGTATTATTTTACTTTGTGTTATTTCTCTTATTTAGTTATAGAAAGATATGAAATCAATAAATAGTTTGTCAAATATGAGAGAGCTGGACTTCCGATGATGAATACGACGAAATCGACGAGGAAATGGTTCAAAGAGTAATGTCTCGAACCAATCGTGTTTTTGATAAAGACAGACGAAGTTCTAAGCTAACGTTTATTTTATATCAATAAAAGTTATGAAATCAATAAATAGTTTGTCAAGTATTTCTTTCATGTATAGTATAAAAATGTGTTGCCATCTATCATTAATTACATGAATGCTTGACAATGTAGATTGGATCAACGGAAAATCCTATAGAGAATCAAAAATTTAGGGAGGAAGTCCTGAGAGAGCTGGACAAATTGAATTCTGATGATAAGGACGAAGAAAGCTGTTACAGCAAGAAATCGAGGCGAATGAAGTCGTGGTGACGCCGGCGATCGAAATGAACTACGGCCAGCCGGTGGAAGGATTAGGCCAATCAACAGGGCCTAATCTACAACTGCTGAACGCGCTGACGATGCGAGACGCGTTTGCAGAAGTGCCAGTCAGTAAAGAAAGCGAACAAGCACGGACGCCAGCGTCAACGCCGGAAGACCAAACCAGGTCAACGGCTCAAGAGGCGCAAAATCAAGACCAGAATAGAATAGTCGCAATAGAACTGCCGACGGAGAATCTGGTCACGACGAGTACCACGACAACGACGACAACAACGACAAGGACAACGCCAACAACTACGGCGGATGAAGCCAAATACGTCTGGCAAAACGGCCAGTTCCGGTGAAGGGGAAGGCCACCGCACAACGCACAATCATAGGCGCAGCAGCAGAGGCTAGCAGATGGGACGCCAGATTCCAGCCAAACGCTGCAACGATGAACAACCGACCTCTCAACCGAGGGTAAGGTGACGACAGGCGTTGCAGCGCACAAGACGCTCAGAACCATGAGGTATCGGCGCAGATTTCGGCAACTCAGAACGACGTGTTAAGTCAGTCGGTAGCCGAGAGTATCTCAGCGATAAGGACACTGATGTGAAGAATGGAGGCCATGATGTCACAATGGCCGAATAACATAGCGTCCAGCACAAGAGTGGAACCACCAACAAGCGAGAGTAATCCACCGAACTCACGCAGAACGGGCCATGTGAACTTCCAAGATACATATAGTATCAATCACATGAACCACAGCAGCTTCCGCGAAGACGCAGGCGCAGCGGCTGGTGGAGCTGCCAACCCTTGGATCCCAGCGAATACGCTCTATTCACAATCCCCGGTAGTTGCTAGGGGGGGATGGGGGGGGGGGAGGAAGGTGAATGCGACGAACACGCATACGCAAGCGCTGAGCGAAAATAGCAACTACGATGGGTCGCAAAGACAACACAACAGACCCATCGGTCCCGCGGTGAACAAATGGGGGATTAAGTTCACTGGGGACGCGTCAATGAGCGTCGAAAACTTCCTACAGCACATGGAAGCACGCAGGATGCTGGACGATCTGTCCGACGTGCAAATGATACCGTCATTACAAGAAGTATTGAAGGACAATGCGTACGAGTGGTTGCAGAACCGGCTCTCCGAACAGGGAGAATAGACTAGATGGAACGATTTCTGCGAGTGCATCCGACGATGGTACGGGCAGACGCAAGGATACCAACAGAAACTGCTGAGCGAAGCAATTTCGAGAACACAGGGGACTGGCGAAAGCGTACGGATGTACGTGAATAGCCTGCAAGGAATAATGCGAAGGATGGTTCCCAGACCAGACGTTAGCCAACAGGTAGATCGGATCTACCATAATATGCTGCCTGCTCTCAAACGCGGGCTCCAACGGAAGGATTTCTCCACTGTGGAGCAGTGGCAAGAGGCAGCAGTCGAGCTCGAGGCCACTCTGGCATGTGAAGCCTCGTACAGAGCCCCTCCAAAGCCAGGCGTTACAATCGTCCCAGAATGCGCCTTTAAGGGCGAAACGCCGAGGACGGACGGTAAAACACCGGTGGCTACCATGGGGTTTGTGGAGCAAACCGACATCCTACCTTTATTGGTTGACGCCATAAACAGGCTAGTTGATTCGAAGCTCGCAACAATGGCGCAACCGACGAAGTACGCCAACGCTGGAGGAGGCGGCAATAAATCAGCCCCTCAGCGAGGACGCTCCAGACCTAGAAGACACAGAGACAAGTCTCTTCGCCCGAAGCGCAAAAGCCAAAACTCTGGCAATAATTCCGGGCTATCGGAGCAGAAATAACAGAAGAAGCCAATAGAGTGCTTCAGATGCCATAGGAAATGTCATATCGCCCGAGAATGTCCCACAGGTAAGGGAAACGGCAAAAGGGAGGAGGTTACTACTCCTCTTGAACCGCAGCGCGAGGAATCTCCCAGGACGGAGAGGCACGTGTCGGAGGACGTTGCCGATATCTCGCGCGAAACCTCAGGCGATTTTGATCGCATGGTCGCGCTGCTGTCCAGCGAGTCTCGCCAGCCGACGATATCGCCGAATGAAGACGAATCGCGCTGGTGGGTACAAGTGGGCATCGGACGGTTCAGAATAAGAGCTCTCTACGACCCAGGCGCCGCTATGACCGTATTGGGGTCGTTAGGACTCCAGATCGCTAGCGCCTGCGGTCGACCGTTGCGACAACGCGATGGCCGTCAAGCACAGTGTGCAAATGGTCAGACGTCGCCGATCGTGGAATTCATGGACTTGCCATTCGACATTGCGGGTGTACAACGTGACGTAACGGTGGTGATCATGCTCGAAGCGACCAACGAATGCTTAGTTGGGGCGAATTTCGGACGCCTATTCGGCGTTGTCCACGATCCAAATGAAAACGTCCTGTACTTGAAGAAGGAGAGGAAAATCGTCCAATTTCAAGTGGCTACGATAGCTGCGGCAGGAGCGATAGATATCGCCGCGGTTGAACTCGCATACGTCAGTGACGACGAACACGCGCAGATTCGCAGAATGCTGGACAGCGTTCTGCCAAAGTCCAGCCGTACGATCGGACGAACTCAATTGATCGAGCACGGGATAGACGTTGGATCGGCCAGGCCGAACAAACAGAAATACTATCCCGTGTCACCGAAAATACAGAAAGAGATATATCAGCAAGTGCGAGAGTTGCTTGCTGCTGGAATCATCGAACCCGCTGACAGTACTTGGTCAAGCCCGGTGGTGATGGTGCTCAAAGCGAACGGGCAATATCGTTTTTGCGTCGACTTTCGGAAAGTCAATGCGCTGTCTAAGGCTGACGCATATCCATTACCTAACATGGATGATATCCTTCGTAAGCTGCAGAAAGCGAAGTACAAATCAACGTTGGACCTTAGCAGCGCGTACCATCATATACCGTTGAAACCGGAGGCAAGACCTCTGACGGCCTTTACAGTTCCTAGGCTTATTCCAATTTACGCGAATGCCATTTGGTTTAGCCTACGTTGGAGCGACCTTCCAGCGAATGATCGACGAAGTGATCATCCCAGAGCTACAGCCATACGCCTACTCGTATCTCGATGATATCATCATCGCGACGGAGACGTTCGAAGAACATCTCGAGTACTTGGAAAAAGTGCTCAAGCGAGTGAACGCGGCTGGACTAACGATCAACCGGGACAAGAGCGTCTTTTGCCGAGAAGAAGTAAAGTACCTCGGCGTCCTGGTTAATCATGATGGTTTTCGGCCAGATCCAGAGAAGATCGCGCCCATTGTGGCGTATCCAGCGCCGAAAAACCTCAAACAGCTGAGGCGTTTCTTAGGAATGGCGTCGTGGTATCGCAAATTCTTGCATGAGATTGCGACCGTCGCTGAACCACTCCATCGCCTGACGAAGAAAGGCAGAAAATACGAGTGGGGGACGGAACAGCAGAACGCTTTCCAACAAGTGAAAGCACTGATAGCGTCTGCACCGATTCTTCATCGTCCAGATTTCGAATCGCAATTCGTGTTGCAGACGGACGCCAGTGACACCGGGCTTGGCGCGGTACTTTTCCAGGTGATCAACGGAGAAGAGCGAGTTTTTGAATTCGCGAGCCGCACGATGTCGAAAGCCGAGCGAAATTATAGTGTCACAGAGAGAGAATGTCTCGCTGTCATCTGGGCGATACGGAAGTTCAGACCTTATAAAGAAGGCTATCACTTTAAGGTCATCACGGACCACAGTAGTTTGCCGTGGCTATGCAATCTGCATAACCCCACCGGACGCCTAGCGAGATGGGCGCTAGAAATGCAGAGCTACGTCTATACGGTGGAGCATAGAAAAGGCCTGCTAAATGCCGTACCTGACTCGTTGTCGCGTATGTACGAAGAGGTCGCAGTATCAGTCGAGGCAGTCGGATGGGCGAGTGAAACCCAGGACGAATGACACTGCGGAAAGGTCCATGAGATACAGCTGCATCCAAATAAAGATCCGCTGTATAAAACATACGGTGGACAGCTGTACTACTTCTGTCCGGATGAGAAATTGCCGGCGTCTATGAATGACGATACGGCATGGAAAATCGTCGTGCCGAAAGAAAAGCGAGCAGAGGTACTGCGAGAGTGCCACGACGAGCCATCTGCTGGTCACCAAGGGCGTGAAAAAACTTGTGCGCGTGTCGCAATGTACTATTACTGGCCCAGTATGTACACCGACGTCGCTGAGTATGTTTGACGATGCTTCATTTGTCATCAATGCAAAGTCGAACAACGCCTGCCAAGTGGCCTGATGGGAAAGCGAGTGATTACTCGACCATGGCAAATCGTAACAGGGGATGCCATGGGACCAAAGCCAAAAACCGCTCGAGGAAACGAATATATCCTTATATTCGAAGATTTGTTCACCCGCTGGATAGAGTGTGTTCCAATTAAGTGGGCGAACGGAAAAACCATCCTGAACTCGGGTAGTAATGAACTTACTTGACAATTTTTTTTCAACGCTAACTTTTCGTAAAGTAGGCCTTTACCATCTATACATGGACAATTACTTCACAAGCTTAGACCTTTTTGTACATTTAAGAAAAATGGGTTTACGTTCCACTGGTACTATTAGAGAAAATAGGATAAAAGAAAAAAATTATATTTATAAAAAATCAACAAGAGGCACATACGCCAGAAAGCACGATCAGAAGAGCGGAATGAATTTAATTACTATTATTGATTCTAAACCGATTTCAATAAGTTCTACAGCATCTGGAGTAACACCACTATTGCCCTCGAAAAGATATTCCAAAGAAGTAAAATCAAAAATAGACATACCTTTGCTAATGCATTTCATCTTTATAATAGGTTTATGGGAGGGGTTGATGTTCATGATGGCCATTGCAATGATGTTATGCCATGCATTCGATCAAAAAAGTGGACGTGGGTGGTTTTTATTAGATTACTTCATGCCGCTGTCACCAATGCAGTAATACTTTATAATTGTGCTAATCCAAGTCACAAAAAAAGTTCAAAATAATTTCTGATGGATATTGTGAAATACTATCTGACTAGACCTAAAGTTGATGACATTGTTCATGAAACAGTATCCCTCAAACAACAGAAGCTCTGCTGTTGCAAGCCATGTGTCATTAGGACAAACAAATTTTGCAAAAAATGCAATAATTTTTATTGTAAAACGTGTTTTATAAAAAATCATAACAGTTCCTAAAAGAAATAATTATAAAACTATACAAAATCAAAAACATAAATAAAACCCTAATAAAAAGCGAAAAAAATAAATAAATAAAAAGATAAAGAAAAGACAAGATGCTTTGACTCATTCACCTCCACGCGGTAAGTGTCGGGAAACGTTGTACATCAACGGCTAAGAAATGAGAATTTTTCAATGCGAAAATCATATCATCTGGAATGTGACAGATACTCGGGCACAAATTTGAAGTAAATTTGCTCATAATTGACCAAAAAGTGCATATGGAACAAAAATTTTAAGGTTTTTGATTTTTTACTCAAAAACAAAGCGTTATATAAGAAAAAGTTAGAGAATAAAAAGTACTTAGAATTGACCAAGAAGTATATCTGAATTTTTTCGAGACGATTCGATGAAATTTTCCAATTTGTCATAAATTGCCAATTGGCAAAAATAAAAAAGTTGCTCAAAACTCAGTGAAAAAATTTGGACATATTCCTTGATTGATTCTAAGCACTTTTTATTCTTATTGATTTTTTCGTCGATTGCATTATATTCGAGAAAAAAATTCGTGAAAGTTTGGGCAAAATTTTGCGCTTCAGGCGCCATTTTCTAGCCGCCATATTGATTTTCTGGATTCGGGACCAAACTGAATTTAAAGTATAACTCATTTATGCACTCATAGTTGAAAAATAAAGTTCCGTCCTCAACGTTAACACAACAAGAAATTGGATTAAAAAAAAAAAGTATCGAAATTTTGCATTTTTTTTTAAACGTCGCCATATTGGATTTTTGAGTGAAAACTTCGCAATTCTGATACCAGAAATGGAAAGTAGAGAAAAAAATACTTAAGAAAAAGTATGTTTGCTTTGAATATGTCCGTGGAATATGTGATAGATTTACGGTTGAAAACAGAGTTACAATTTCTCTGTTTTGGACGTTAATGGGTTAATAGTAGTGTGTAAATCATTGCATTTGTGATTATTTGATTTATCTTTATCATTAATTATAAAATTTATATCATTTTTATTACTACGTTCAAAGCGTGTAAAAAATATTTCATTTACTTTTGTATAATGTTTTTTATGTAATGGAGTATCTATTAGATATTCTAAAGCTTTAACTATTTCCATGGTTTGATTGTTTTATACATATAATCAGTTTGATGATCTATGTGTCTTTTTAATTTAATTTGAACAATTGACATTTCATCAAATTTTCTAGGTAAAACATTAATCATGTCATTAATTTCTGAATGTATATTAACAACGCTACCTTTTAAAGATAATTGCGAATTTAATGCATATGGCTGTAGAGCTCTAATTTGCATGAATGGAAGGTACGGAGAAGCCATTCTTTCTTCGATCGATGTTAAACTTTTAATAATATCAGGTACATTTGGAAAACGTAGATTATCATTTGATGCTATATTTGGTATACGACCTTTTAGAATATGTTTTAAACACGTTTTACATACGTAATCCGATTAATAATTTATGATTTGTGCAAAAACATTATCTTGATTTCTGTATGGAGAATGTATTTTAGTTTTAATTTTATTTTTGTCAAACAACTCTACAGATCGTGAGAAAAAGATATTGTCACAACAAGTACATGGGATATCAGGTCCTTTCTTTCAATCGCTTAGAAATATCGAAATAAGTTTATTAGTAACGATATTTGTATTATTTTTTAGTTCACTGTTAATTTTGTTTGCAAAATTTTCTCGATATCTGAATAATTCATCTAATCTTAATTTCTTTTTCCTTTTTACATCTTTTATTCGATTAAATAGTACAAATTTATCGTTCTGTCGTGAAATTTTCAATCTCTTTATATTTTGTAATTGTTCATTTTCTTTATATGATATCTCTGTACGTCTTATTGATTTATATCGATTATTCACAAAATTTTCATATTTTGAATAATTCGAGTCTAATCTAAGTAATTTATTTCTCTCAATATTCATTTGGTTTTCGAGATTTCTGTAAACCTCGTCTGATCTTAATTCATTGTCTCTTTCAATGTTTAGTTGATTTTCGAGATTTCTGTAAACCTCGTTCGACCTTACTGTTTGTTCCTCTCAATGTTCATTTGGTTTTCGACATTTCTATAAACCTCGTCCAATCTCATCCTTTTTTTTTTCTTTCCAAATTCAATTGATATTCAAGATTTGTGTAAACCTTGTTTGATCGTAATTCTTTGTTCCTCTCAATATTAAGTTGATTTTCAAGATTTTTGTAACCTTCGTCTGATTTTAACTAATTGTTTCTTTCAATATTAAGTTGGTTTTCGTGATTTATGAAAGTGTCTTTCAATCTCATTTTTTTATTTCATTTTATATTACGTTTGTTTTCTCTAGCTTTATAAATATCATCTTTACGTAGAAATTTTATTTTTTCGATAAGAATCATCGAGACTTTTGTTCTTTATGTACTTAGTTTATTACGAAGCTTGACTAAACTTTTTTTCGTTTTCACAATGCTAGTTTTTATATTTGTTTTACGTTTTTTTTTGCTTACGGATTTTAGATTATGTGGTTTGTTTTTTTAATTTTGGCATTTTAATAAGTTTATTTAAATTACTGAATTTATTTTAATTTAAATTCTTTTAACTTCAGCTAGAAAGAGTTCAGTTTCAACGGGTCAGATGGTTACAACTGAATATTTCTGAGTACAGTAAAATATATAAGTCCAATTAACTATAACTAGTTCTAATTGTCCTATATACGGATCTTAAGACAAGCGAAGGTAAATTTAATGAATCCTTAGTGCCATACCAATAAGAGTTTCTTCATGTACACAACCGTTCAAATTTATTATCCATTTTTTTTTTATTCAACTTAATTTTATTTATGAGAGAGAGAGAGAGAGAGAGAGAGAGAGAGAGAGACAAATTGATAAGAAAACAGAAATATCAGTTATTACAACTTATCTTGTTTGTAGGGAGAATGTTGACTTTTTGTTTTTGGGTGTCACTGGTTCAGATGGAATAATGTTTGATTTAAAAGTTGAGAATTGTCCAGGTTGTATATTTTCAGTAATTTCGAAAAAATTACATTTTTAGAGAAATTTCAATGAATTCCGAAGTGAAAACAACGTGAATTTCAGAATACAATATTAAACTAATTTGTATTGGTACTACCTCTGATATAGCGTTTCCTCACACTTCAAAGTTACTTGAATTTTCTGGAAATGAATTTTACCTTGTTTTGTCTTGTTTACCATTAACGTTTCACATTGTAATTAATCAATGATGCAATTAATGATGGTTTAAACACGCAGTATACTTTATTTGTAAATATCAAATTAGGTTAATTGACCACGTCTGATCACATCAGCTGTCATAAGTCAACTAAGAAAAACAATAACATCTTCGATATTGTTGATCTCGTTGTCAAGATCCGGAGGGTTGCTATATTCACCACGTTCACATAGCGCGACATTGGTGCTTGGTCCTAATATTACTAACGTTTTCTATTTTAATCAATCTTAGGCATGAAGTGTATCAAATAATGTTCACTAACTTAATGATTAGTAACACATCTGTGCTATGTAAATAAAGTCCCACAGTCGCCTTTTATATTTTTCACGTTTGTTACCACACAATTACGGTCGTCTGATAGTTTTCTACATTTTTTATATTATAAGTGTCCTTCATACCAACGAATATAGACCTAGTATAGAAGAACCATCACGGGTTATAAAGGGGGGACAGAAGCTTGGGTAACAGGCGGTTAGTTCTGTTACCCATCCGTTTGGCGCCGCCACATATTATTATCCCGCGACTCAGCGCTAGCTCGTATTCAAAGATATGTGTTTTTATGTATTTTTTACAATAAAAAATTATATAAACAATACAAAAATGATTAATGTTTCTATATACCCCTTATGCCCCTAACAACTATTTAAGTTTAACTACTTAGTAAGATAAAATTTTCTCTTAAGATAATAACTACGAAAACACAGCACGTACCAGTTTCCCGCTCGATCTTACTATGTAAATAGCGCGAAGAGCTTATATATCAATGCTATATGCAGCGACGAGTTGCTCGCAGCTTCTAAACATTTATTTTATATAAAATTGTGTCTAGTTTTTATAAATAATAATAGCGCGATTTAGTTTAACAATCTGTGAGATTGTATTTATACCTGTGCTGTTCGTAATCGGTGAAAAAACTGTTTGGGGGTTATCATCATGCCACCTTCACGAGCCAGATGTGTTTACAGCGACTGCGAGAGTTCAAAGGCGAAAAATCCTGGACTGACTTTTCACCGATTTCCCATGGATGAGATACGGTAAGTTTTTTAACTAGACAATCGTTGTTACTTACGTCAACAAATACAATAAAAAAGATAGTAACGGAACGTTATTGTTGTATTTTTTAGTGAAAAAGGTGCATTTATTAATTGGTATAGTGTTATTAATAGTAGTAATATCTTTATTTCTTGTATAGATTTTACATCTGTTTACATTTCTTAGATAATTACATTTCTTATAGTCTTAGTAATATTTTAAGAGCGTGATGTGTGATTATTTATTTATAGTTTGGGATTGTTTCTTGAAGATTGGTTTTTTGACTATATATTCTATCATTTTTTGGTTATTTATTTGCAAATGATTTACTGCACAAACGTAAAATGATACGTCCACTACGAATATATTTTTTTGTTAATCAATATAACAAAGTCACGTACTTTTTTATTTTAACTACCTTGTTGGCAAAAAATTTAACTATCTATATAAAAAAATTTTATTTATTTATTTATTCCACTAGTATACATTTACTTTACAATTAAGCAAATCCACAGAGAGAAATGAATCTCTGTACGTGGACCGGTGTAACAGAACTTAAAACTATCGTATAAAACTATTAACAAACTTAATTAGTATTCAATTACCGCTCATACATTAATTAAAATTAGATAATACATTACAAGGATAGTGTCTAGACTCATATTACTGAATTCTATAATTGTGCTCATGAAGTAAATTATTAAATAGTTTAACAGCCATTATTGGTCTATTGTTAAACCCTATCGTTGTATACAGTTTCGGTAGGACCAACTTCTTATTTCTAGTTTTACTATTAGAGTTGATATACATTAATGACTCGTACGCAAATATTTAAGTTGAGTGGTTTTACATTATCGTAACAATATCCTAATTTTGTAGACGGTCGGAATGGATTCTTCGATCTGGAAATTTCAGTCTGAATGACTTGACAACGCAGCAGCTAGACAATAAGCGCATTTGCTCTCTGCATTTTGCAGTAGACGATGTCGCATATACAGATCAGGCAGGTATGCGAAAATTAAAAAATTCTGCAGTTCCAAAAAAATATCTGTCGGATGCAGTTTTAGAAGACTCTCAAGAAGTTAATGAACATGTCACTCATGAGGTGGATTTGCCTATTAATGATGGATTATCTCATGATAATTTAAATTTTGATTCGACAACATTAATTAATCTAGAGCCGGCGTTAATCGATTTAAATGAGCCATCATGTTCTACTTCATTAGCTAAGCACAAAGTAGATTCCGTTAACACCGATGACAATTCTTTTCACACCACTAAAACATCCACGTTTGAAAACTCATTAAAAAAATTGAAAGAACAAGTAGCTTCATTAACTAAACAATTACTTAAAAAAGATGAAAAGTGTAAAAAATCCATCGACTTGTATAAAAAAGCCGCTATTACTCAACAACAAAAATATAAAAGTAAAATTACTAATTTGCAAACATCTTTAAAAAATAAAAACAAAAAGATCGCGAACTTGAATAAAAAAGTTTTAAAAATTAAAGAAAATGATGATATTATTAAAGACTATCAAAAGTTGAATAAAAAACAATTAGATTTTTTTTAAATGCAGGCGAACCATGTAAAAGGAAAGAAAGCTTGGTCAGACGATGAAAAACAATTTGCTTTACAGTTGTTTTATACATCTCCTAAAGCTTATTGTTTTTTACGTGAGAAACAAAAATTTGCTTTGCCTTCTGTAACTAGTATTAGAAGATGGGTTAATGAAATAGATTTAGCTCCGGGAAAAACGGAAAATGTATCTCAATTATTAAAAGCTAAAGCCGAATCGATGTCACTTAAAGAGCGCGAATGTGTTTTAATGTGGGATGAGATGAGTATTAAGAAATGGTTAGAGTACAATTCGAAAAAAGATTACGTAGAAGGATTTATGGATTTAGGTGAACACGGTCGTAGTGCTGAAGCGGGTAATCATGTTTTAGTTTTTATGATAAGGGGAAGACAGTACGATTGGAGACAACCTATCGTTTACTATATTTCGCATAACGCCGTTAGCGGTACTCAACTTTCTACTATTATTTTGGATGTATTGGATTTTGTAGAAAAACAGGTTTTAAAGTAAAATCAATGGTTTGCGATGGGGTGCTCCAAATCGATCAGCTGTGAATATTTTAAAAATTACTAAAGAGAAACCTTTTATTATGCGATATGAACGTAGAATTTTTTTTAATTACGATGCTCCTCATCTACTTAAATGTCTTCGTAACAATTTTAGAACTCACGAAATGATAGTTGACGATAGTAAAGTTTCTTGGAGCGTTTTAAGAGAATTACACGCTAGAGAACAAAAACAAAAACATTTGGATCCTAGTGCATTTGAATTGATGAATGTTACCTTAGCCGCTCAAATTTTTAGTAATACAATTTCATCGGCTATGTTGACCGCTTCTTTTGTTACAGAAGGCAAATTAAATAATCCTTGCAGTGTTGCCACGGGTAATTTTATTAAAAAAGTTAATGATCTGTTTGATTGTTTGAATAGTAGAAGCCCTAAAGATAAAAATCCATTACGCCGTCCTCTGGCAAATCAAAACAAAAATGTTGTTGAGTATTTAGCTAATAGTTTAGAGTTCATAAAAACTTGGAATTGCGAAGATTTAAAAAATAATCCCCCATGCTTTGATGGTTTTTATTTAACAGTTAATAGTATTCTTTTGCAATGGGAGGATATGAAAAAAGACGGTGGATTTTATCTTTTGACATCTCGATTAAATCAAGATCCGCTTGAAAATTTGTTCGGAGTTTTAAGATCTCGTGCGGGTCACTGCCAAAATCCGACGGCAATGCAATTGAGGCATAATTTGCAATATACCGTGTCCGCGAATATGAGATCAGCATCTAAGTCAACTAATTGTGAGTCTGATAGAACAGTACCGTTACTAGCAACAGATAATATCGAAAAAAATGATGGATTTACAGAAGCTCTTGATAATGCTTTTAACGACATTGCGACTAACGATAACATGCTTTCAACTAGTAATGATATTTCAGATACTCAAGAAATCAATGTACGTGAGAGTGAAGAAGGTTAATCAGTAAAGATAATGAATCTGACACTGATTGCGAATCATCTCCAGAACTCGATGATCATATTGACTTACCTGATGATGAAATATTGTCTAAAGATATGCATAATCTAGTAGAAAATTTAAATGATCCGATTATTAGTTCACACAATAGCTTAGAGAATCTTGCAGAGAAACGCGATAGCATTTTAGATAAAGTCAACGTTAATGAATCAACATCACTTTATGATTGTTCGGTTAAATATGTAGCGGGTTATATACTTTCTAAATGTTTTGCAAAATTTGAATGTACAGACTATAAATCTATCTTCACAAGAGACAATAAAAATTTTGAAAAAAATAACGATTTTTTAATTTTTTTTAAAGCATACAAAGTTTTTAATAGTAATAATCAATTAGGTAATCTTTGTGTTCCTTCAGATTTTTTAATGACGTTATAAGCAAAGCTTACGTTACTTTTAATTATCATTTTGAAACTATTTGTCACGAAAAAAATCTTGCTGAAAAATTAATAAAATGTATAACATCAGAGGTCGATATATTTTATCCAGAATTTTTTAGCATCGACGAGCCATGTAAATCGCATCGAAAACGTATTGTAGCTTTTTTTGTAAGGGTACATATTTTTTACAAATTAAAATGGATGAACTGGGACGCGCGTGCAAACTGCAGAAGTTAAGTCACCAATAAGCACATTTCGAGAATATAAAAGTATTTTTCACATTTATTTTAAAATGTAAATTTAAACTTTTTTACTGTAATTTCTACATTAACATTTATATCTCGAAGTTAATCAAAGTGCTTATTTGCTTATTGTGTTGTATCAACCAAGTATATTTTTTATGTTTTGTTTCTAGTGGAAATCTTATGAATTTTCGATAAACGGTAATGTTTTTTACAATAAAATAAGAGCTGCTTTTATTTATTTATTTATTTATTAAATCAGTATAATTAGATTGTACATTTTTCAATTATATATAGTTAGATTCACTTTTACTTATCTATTTCTTAAATATAATCAATTTATTTTCAAGCATGTTTAGTACATTTTCAATTAATGCAATAAGTAATTTTTTTATATTTCCTATAAAGTTTATTGTGGTATTAGTGCATATAAAGTTTAGTGATATATTTGCATGGATTTTAGATTATATATATATATATATATATATATATATATATATATATATATATATGTGTGTGTGTCATCATTGTCATTCCTATACCTTTTTTCCTTTTAACCTATCCTTTTCCTGATGGAAGATAACTCTGCCATCTTCCCGATTGGTTTCCATCGAATAATATTAGTTTGAAGTAAATTTTGTATTCTCTGTATACTTTATATTGCCATCAAGACGCTACCGCGCCCCTTGATACTATATTATTTTAAATGTTTTCAAACTAATATTAACAAAGAGCGAGTTCTTTTTGTACTTAAGGAAAGAGAAGGTAAAGTATTTCACGTTTTAATGTTTTAAAAATTCTTTATTGTAAATATTAGAGCAAATACGAGAAATAAATAAAAAATAGAGAAAAAAAAGTTGACCATGAGATTCGAACCCCAGCATAAGAATTGCTAGCGCAACGCCGTAACCATACGGCTACCGACGACGTTACTGCTATAAGATCGAAAGTCGCACATGATCATCGCCCCCCTTTGGGGTTTAAGTTTAAGCTTAAGTTTAAGCTTAAGTTTATTTTATTATAATTTCAACTTTAGTTTAAGCTTTAATTTAAGTTTTAGTTTGACACTTATTACGTATATATGCTAATCTTCAAAGCGTCTATTGACATTATTCTACGATATCACTTTAAATTTAATTCATTATGCAAAATATTTATACGAGCTTTTTTCTTATATATTTTTATTGTATTTACTAATTGCAATTAATGTAACTACAGATATTTACTATTTTCTGATGCGAAGTTCATGAAATTATGCAATCATACATTTACTAGATATTTACGTTTTAACAACAATTAAATAAAAATCGGGTTGAGGGGTATTACCAGCTTTATTTTATGTAAAAATTTTTTAGATATTAAGCTAGTTACAAGCTCGGCCAATTTTATCGCGCCATTAGTGCGAGAGAGATAGCATGATAGAAATTTGCAATAGGTACCATCTCGCGGAGATAATGAAACTACAGATCTCGGATCCATCGCCCCCATTAGCATGGTGCTTCTATACAGGTCTATATTCGTTGTTCATACTGTCACTTGTAACCTGTACGTATTGTTGCACTCCTACAGCCGCCTTGCGGATTATAAGATTTGAGTATGTCCCACGTTACTCGTCTGCGCATACGCGAATTTGTGCGCGCACAGTATCCTGCCCGCGACTACGTTTGGTGGACGTAGAATTGTCCGCTGCTACTTACTGTTAAGTGACGAAGTTTCTGCATAAATATTCAGAAATATTAAATCAAATGAAATATAGACAGTAGGAAAAATCCAGAAACTTCGAGGCTTAACGCGCGCAAGAAGTAACCCTATACCAAAATAAACTTCTCCTCCCTCGGCTGAAAGCGCACGTGCATAGTCGACGCTGCAGATTAGCCGTTGACCATAGCTTAGGCCCATAAGGTCTAATGCGTAACAAAGAGAGCGCGGCTGGGCTGAAGTGCGAAGAGAGGAGAAGTAAGTACCCTGCGCGGGAGAAAGCTTCGACTCTCTTTGTAGCGTTACCTCCCCCGAACCTCCATTCCAGTGTGCACTCTTTTTGAGTCACACTTTTTTTTGAGTTACTAAAGTGTGTTACATTTTGAGTCTTTTCTATAAGTTCTAATAAAGTAAGATCGATATTGAAGTTTTCAATTCGAAGTTATTTTCACTAAGACACGATTCTATTAAACAAATTTTTATTTTTATTTATTTAATCCAGAATATTACATTGTATAACTATTACAGTTATACTCAGAAATCTGGCAGAGGTAAACAGGTTACCTGTTCGCAAGCCCTGGCATTACATACTAAAAAAAATACAAATATAAAAAACGCTTAAAACTAGTAAAAAATAAACTTTCTATTTTATTCTATATTTCCCAGAACAAAACAAAAAGCATCAATCTCGTGCTCATTAGCTTTTTAACTAAAGCTTCCTTTGCTTAAATTACAATAACTTTTAGGTACAATTAAACTCTTTTTCCTAGTAACACTAGTAGAACTTAGGTACTGGGTTTTGAGGTCGTTAAAATGTAGCCTTATTGCCTCGAAGATAAATAGTTGTTCCAGGTTTAGAGGGTTGTCGTTTACGTTGAAACTGTTTTTATTAATTATTTTCAGTATTTTCTGTTGCAATTTTTGCACCAGATCTCGATTATTTTTATACACTCCACCCCAGGCTAGGATTCCATAGCTTATCATGCTATGAAAAAAAGCATAATATATCATTCGTAATGTTACCGTCGACATGATGTTAGCTAGCTTGTAAAAAATATATACTATGTACTTCGTTTTCTTAATTATATATTGAACATGTTTATCCCACTTTAAATTATAGTCAAATACAATTCCAAGGTATTTACAGCTCTCCACTCTAGTCAATAATCTATCCTGTATTTTAACTTCTATGTGAGCAGGTACACTGTTACAATAGCTTCCGAATGTAATAAAGACTGTTTTATGTACATTTAGCGATAATTTATTCACTGCCAGTCAGTTATCTATGACCGACAAGAATTCATTCATATTACTTTGAGCCTCTAACCAATTCTCTCCGGTGGCAATTATGGCAGTATCATCAGCATAAGACAGTATAGCGTCCAGGGGGACATCCTTCAAGATATCATTAATATGTAATATAAATAGTAGTGGCCCCAGGATAGTACCCTGAGGGACACCTGTGTTTATAGCAAAAAATCACTTTTGCATTCTTCAATTTTAACTGTCTGGTATCTATGGTCAAGATAGCTTGAAAGAAGATCCAATGCCTGACCCCTAATACCTATACAGTAAAGTTTTTTAATCAGTAATTTATGATCTACCGTATCAAAGGCCTTGGCCAGATCAAGAAAAGTTACAATAGTTGGTATATTTCTATCCATATTATTATATAATACTTTAGTGATATAATTTAACGCATCCTTTGAGCCAATATTTTTTCTAAATCCAAATTGATGCTTAGATAGAATATTATTTTTATGGACAAATTCATACTACCTACTGTATATAATTGTTTCAAAAATTTTCGCAATGTTAGATATGAGTTATATCGACCTATAATTATTGACGCTATGCTTCTCACCTGCTTTATATACTGGTACAATTTCAGCCTTTTTCAGAGAATCAAGCCAAACCGCATTTTCTATACACATATTGAAGATATGTGTTAATGATACAGAGATACAACTACCAAGAATCTTTAAGGTCTTGCTATTTATGTTATCAACACCACCGCTTTTTAGGTTCAGGTTGTTAATTATATTCATTACCTCAATTGTACTTGTAGGTTTCAGAAATATTGTATTAGGATTTGTATCTGGATATTTAAATTTAGCATTATTTGGTTTCACAATATCATCAGACAATTTTCGGCCAATATCACAAAAGAATTTGTTCATTTTCTAATCTATCTCTACTTTATCCATAATTTTATTATCCTTGACCTTTATATAACTTATGGTATTATTATTTTTCTTTTTTCCCATTTTGTTGTTTATGATACTCCAAAGTTTTTTAGGATTGTTGACATTATTTTGGACTAGCTTTGCATCATATTTAATTTTCGCATCTTTGATAACTTTATCTAACATTTTAGCATAGTTTTTGTAATCCAGTTTGAGTTGATCTTTAGTAATATCAGTCTACCATAAGTTATATAAAAATTCTTTGGTTTTACATGATTTAATTATTCCATCAGTGATCCAACTTTTCCTACCCTGCTGTTTATTTATACTTTTTTGGATTTAGCTTGTTCTATACATAACTTAATCCTGTCTATTAAATTATTTATAGCCATATTTGGATGTTGCATTGACAATATTTCAGTCCAGTTGATGGTAGCCGCGATATGTTTAATTTTGTTGTAGTTTAATAATTCTATAGGTTTATTTTGTTCAATTTTCATTTTGTTGACTGCAATAAAAATAGGGTAGTGGTCTGTTATAGTAGCTTTGAGTTTATAAGTAGCAGTATCAAAGTTATTCGTTTTTATAAAAATATTGTCAATGCATGATCCTTTGGCTAAACCCAAGGGTGGTCTTGTTACACCAACAAATCCAGGTTTAAAACCTTTTCTAGAAAATTGCACAAAAAGTCCTGGCTCAAGCAATCACATTTTAACAGATCTACATTAAAATCGCCAATTACCAGATGATTTTTGATACTTTTCTTTTTAATTAAATATTTATTTAGATCCATTATAAATTCAGTCTTAGGTATTTCGCGTGACCTGTATATGGACGATATTTCAATATTACTATTGCTATTTAACTTAATTCTAGTATTTACAATCTTAATTCTACCATATTTGACTGCTTCAGTATTTTGTACTAAATTATTATTAACAAAGACTATAACCCCATCGTTTTTATTTAACCTACTATCGTTGTAATAGCAGTCATATTTTCCATTAGATCCTATCAGTTCATATATACAATGATTATCTTGTTCGAAGGTTTCAGTGCATATTACTACAGATGGTTTGATACATAGACTCTCAAATAAAATTTTCACTTTATCGAAATTAGCATTCATACTTCTAACATTTAGGTGCATAATTAAATCATTTTTCTTACTAATAAATATGTTAAGATTATCAATACAATTACAAGTTCTCTCTTTCTGAATTGAATCATTACTTATAGTGTCTAAATATTCAAAAGTAGCCATTTTTATTTATTTAAATTTAGATTTTTACCGCTTCTAAGTCTTGATCCTCTCTGGTTAGATTGGACTTGCATGGAGAAAGGCTGTTGTCTCGATGCAGAATTCCGTCGACCTTGTTGTTGCGTAGTTCCAGTTTTGATTCGGTCTAGATTTTTCTTGTTTACATCGTTTTTCGTTGAACTTTGATCTTGTTGGGGCTGTTGATAAGTTACCGCCCTTGTATGGTAACCTGAGATCATAGATGGTAATGTAGGTTTCATCGGATAGTCGATTCTTTCTATATATACGTTAATTTTCTTTTTGTATATGTTGCACAGGTTATGATCACTGGCAACATGTTTAATGTCAAAATTGGTGTTATAATTAACATTAGAATATTCACAATTTAGGCACTTTGTTATATTGTTTGAGCAGTCATTGGTCTTATGACTATCTGCACATTTCAGATAGACTACATTATTTTTGCATTTGTTTCCACTATGACCTTATCTACCACAGTTGAAACATGGTCTTATACTTAAATAGTCGTAGACTTTGCAGCTTTGGCATCCTATGTAGATTTTGCTATTATTCTCCTTGATGACTTGTATACATCAGCGGGAACCTGCATTAATACTGTTGTTGTATAGCTATGTTTGTTTTTTTACGTATGTAGGGCTATGCCTTTATTTGAAAAACTACTGAAATTCCTCGAGTTAATATCACTCTCTATTTCAGCTGGATTCCAATTCAAGAAATTGTCGAAACCAACTATTTTTATTTTAGGATTTATAAGTTCTTCTTTCATAACCTCACAAACTCCTTCAAGGCTTTCCTTTACTACAGCTTCAGTTAAATCAACACTATCACTATTTACACAGTTAATGACTAGTTCTTCTTTTTTGTTATAATACATATTTTTAGTTTGTATCTTTTTTTCTGGCGTTAAGCACTCAATAACTTTTTTTTCATACTTATACTCTCATTGCCCATGTTATTTATTGTTATTTTTGGCACTTTTTTACTGAGCGGTTCAGGCTGGTTTATCACCTCAGCATATGATGCCCTAGGTAAAACATTATCACACTGTTTAGTTACATGTTTTTTCTTCAATAAATTATTTTTTTCTCCCATTTCTTTGACTAGCTGCTTCAATAGTAAATTTTCAGCTTTTAGAATGTTGTACTTCTCATTGATATCACAGTCCAGTAGATCTTGTTCAGAAATTGTTACTTCCTTTAAGAGTTCATTCCTTATTTCTTCAGATTTCTTTAATTTTATTTGGGCAATTAACAATTTTGCTGACTTACTTATACTGTCGTCTTCAGTTTTTGAGGTTATGTCCTTGTAGCTATGTTCTGGGCAAACCATTCAGTTGTTACTCACTTGCCAATAATTTTTTTCTTTCTGCGCTAAGCAGCTTGGGTGATACACTGCATCACAGATAATACAAACAATTATTGATGCTTTCGTTTGTTTATGACAGTTAAAATAGCTGGGACACTTGTCGGAAGGCACCCGCGCTCCCACCATGTTGCCAAATACAAATAAAAAGGGATTTTCGGAGACCGGTTAGTCATTAGAATTGTCTACAAATTCTACAATTTGTTTTGAAGTCAAATACCAGAATTTTGGAGTTCTCTGAGGAGTCATTAAGTAAGTCGGTTATTCTAAATGCATTAAAATTAAGCATTACAAAAGTTAAGCAACGGCAGCTACGAAAAATCGGAGGCTTCTCCTGTATAGGAGGATAGTCTGTCGAGTCTCAATTTGCGAAATATTTGTTTAAGCCTTGTACTTACTCTCGTTGCATGCAAGTTACTTTTGACACTACGTTGTCCTGCGGACTCAGCGTTATGTTTGCTAAACTCATTTCGTGTGTGAACGCTGATGGTTTGTCAACAAGTATCGAACTCTTACCTGTATGTCCCGACTGCGTAGCTGATATGAATTTATTTGTACCAATCAAGGTTTAATTATTATTAACAATTTAATACACAAAGTTTTCAATTTATATGATTCTTATTTTTAAAATTTGTTTGTATGATAGTTCCGTTCTGGTTGGTTAATAATGTTATTATGAGCCCTTACATTGATTTGGGAAACATCTGCATCCCAGGTAAGAGTATTACTAAGCACAACCCCAGGTTTTTAACCGTATCTGAAAATGGTATCAAATCCCATCAACAATTAAAGATGCAATCGCTTCGATGTTGAGGCGCATACGATGCTGGTGAGAGTGAACTATCATAGCTTTAGTCTCAGCTACATTCAAGAGAAGGCCATTTTGCGCGAGATCATTTAAATTAAAGCATGCACCATCAAGACTCACTAAGAAAGAGAGAGAGAGAGAGGGTTGTTGATATTTGATTTATAAAATTAAACTTGTTAATTGTATCTATTAAAAATACAGAATTCTCCAATTATTTACAAAAATAAATTATTTTGCTTTGCTTAATTAAGATATTTTGAACAATGTTTAAGCAGATGAAGATACAAGAAGAAAACTTGCATGCAATGGATTCTTTGTCTTCATACTCCGGTATTTACCTTTACGTCTACGGAAAAAACCACGGATCAAAATAACTGTGAACAGAGTATAAAATAAGTTTCATATTATATTGAATTCTGCATTATAATTTTTATTATATGCTTTCTCCTCAAATTGCTTCTTCCTATTTTTGTTTGTATTGAATAATCTTTTCGTGGAAATGTTAACCAATATCAGAGAATAATTTTCAATTTTTGTGGATTTAAAGAAGATAAAATATATCGTATGTAACGGGGTGAGACGTTGACGTGAGAGGAGAAAATCACAAAAGGAGACGCCGGGACCGAGAATCGATCCGGCGCTCTCAAGATCTCTAGGCGAGCGCTCTGTCCGTCGAGCCAATGCCGCCTTACTTCGTCACTCTCTATCCTGCCTCGATTAGCGATGTGGCGAGGGACGTTGTTCCTCGTTACAACCTCCCGCTAGAGTCGGATTATCGTCCCGATTTCGACTCTACCAATCCATCCGCAGGATCGTCGGTAATGCAGGAACTTTATCTTCGCCGACTAGCTCTTCGACGATGTCTCCAACCTCGTACATCCCCGCACCTTTCGCACTCGTCTTTTTGACCGCATGTCATAATCCGCAGTGCCCTGGGCTGCCGCCGCTGCAGCTGATCTGCTCGATCCCTCTTCCTGCCTAGGAGAGTCAGGTTCGTAGGTGGGGGTTTCTTCCTCGGCATCTCCTCCTCCGCGGAATTCCAGGAGAATAGTGGAAATCTTCCTTATCCACGCCTGTGGGTAATTCAGTTGGGCGCCATGTAACGGGGTATGAGTCCGAGCAACGAAATGTTGTGTCAACAACGGAATCGCGCTCCCTCGATGCGGCAGAGTGCTCCTCTAAGCCCGCGATATACCAACGTTGCATGCAACTATCTCAGCTGCTTTTAAGTCTTGGGTTTATACGCTGCCTGCCTCTTGCAACTGCTCCACGGTGGAGAAATCCTTCCGTTGGAGCCCACGTTTGAGAGCAGGCAGCATATTATGGTAGATCCGATCTATCTGTTGGCTAACGTCTGGTCTGGGAACCATCCTTCGCCTTATTCCTTGCAGGCTATTCACGTACATCCGTACGCTTTCGCCAGTTCCCTGTGTTCTCGAAATTGCTTCGTTCAGCAGTTTATGTTGGTAGCCTTGCGTCTGCCCGTACCATCGTCGGATGCACTCGCAGAAATCGAACCAGCTAGTCCATTCTCCCTGTTCGGAGAGCCGGTTCTGCAACCACTCATACGCATTGTCCGTCAATACTTCGTGTAATGACGCTATTATTTGCGCGTCGGACAGGTCGTCCAGCATCCTGCGTGCTTCCATGCGCTGTAGGAAGTTTTCGACGCTCATTGACGCATCCCCGGTGAACTTAATCCCCCATTTGTTCACCGCGGGACCGATGGGTCTGTTGTGTTGTCTTCGCGACGCATCGTAGTTGCTACTTTCGCTCAGCGCTTGCGTATGCGTGTTCGTCGCATTCGCATTCCTCCCCCCCCCCCCCTAGCAACTACCGGGGGTTGCGAATAGGGCGTATTCGCTGGGATCCAGGGGTTGGCAGCTCCACCAGCCGCTGCGCCCGCGTCTTCGCGGAAGCTGCTGTGGTTCATGTGATTGATACTATATGTATCTTAGAAGTTCACATGGCCCGTTCTGCGTGAGTTCGGTGGATTACTCTCGCTGGTGGTTCCACTCTTGTGCTGGACGCTATGTTATTCGGCCATTGTGACATCATGGCCTCCATTCTGCACATCAGCGTCCTCATCGCTGCGATACTCTCGGCTACCGACTGACTTAATACGTCGTTCTGAGTTGCCGAAATCTGCGCCGATACCTCATGGTTCTGAGCGTCTTGTGCGCTGCAACACCCGTCGTCATCGTACCTCGGTTGAGCGGTCGGTTGTTCATCGTTGCAGCGTTTTGCTGGAATCTGGCGACCCATCTGCTAGCATCTGTTGCTGCGCCTATGACTGTGCGTTGTGCGGTGGCCTTCACCTTGCAGAATTGGCTGTTTTGCCAGACGTATTTGGCTTCGTCCGCGGTAGTTGTTGGCGTTGTCCTTGTCGTCATTGTCGTCGTTGTCGTGGTACTCGTCGTGAGCGGATTTCCCGTCGGCACTTCTACTGCGACTATTCTATTCCGATCTTGACTTTGCGCCTCTTGCGCCGTAGACCTGGTTTGGTCTTCCGGCGTTGACGCTGGCGTCCGTGCTTGTTCACTTTCTTTAGTGACTGGCACCTCTGCGAACGCGTCTTGCCTCGTCAGCGCGTTCAGCAGTTGTAGGTTAGGCCCTGTTGATTGGCCTAATCCTTCCGCCGGCTGACCGTAGTTCATTTCGATCGCCGGCGTCACCACGACTTCATTCGTCTCGATTTCTTGCTGTAACAGCTTTAGCGGGTGTGGCTGATCGGCGTCATAATCGCCCGTATATACTTGCTCGGCCGTTGCGTCAATAAATGACTTACGCATTTCCTCCCTCTTCACTCGCGCCATTATTGTCGAGGCGTCCATGCTCTCCGTAAAGTCTGACTCGGTATATTCTCCGAGGAGCCATCTATTCAGCCTAGCGGCGCGATCCAATCGCTTGCCGTCTGGCTTAAACTACATGCTTTCGAGGGCTTCGTCCATTTCTTCTTCGTCGATGCCCAAACACCAATTCTCGATGAGTTTCTCTATCTTCTTTGCCATCTTGATGTTTCGTTTTTGTTTAACGACGTTTACGCAGTTGCGCTACAACGACGTGTCAGCTCCCTATTCTACTCACTCACTCTGGATAGCCCCTAGGTTGTATCTTTGTTGCTACAACATAAGCTACAAAAATACAACCTGTCTATCTGTGATGTAGATAATTACGCAAAATCGAGTAAAGCGAAAAATCGAATTTGTGGAATCGGAGTGAAGTCCGTAAAAAAACATACTGGACACTTTTCCTTATTATTGTCATCAATCCAATAACAGCATCCTGTAATAAAATATACAATTTCTCAAATTC
This sequence comes from Trichomalopsis sarcophagae, assembly GCA_024372645.1. Taxonomy (NCBI): domain Eukaryota; kingdom Metazoa; phylum Arthropoda; class Insecta; order Hymenoptera; family Pteromalidae; genus Trichomalopsis; species Trichomalopsis sarcophagae. The sequence continues at coordinate 61,265 of QLSS01000391.1, forward strand.
AGGTATACATTTCTTATCAAAATTTATATGTACTATATAATATTTAGGAATATAAATGTTTAAATTACTTACAAAACCATACCGTAGTATAAAACGAACATTGCCATGTTCAGATTCGCAAACTTCCATTTTGAAGTAAAATAAAATAATAGATTCAAAAAAAGATTTAGAAAGTTGATTTATAGAGAAATATTTTCACGTGAATTTCCACGAAATAGAAAAGATATTTTGTGTGCCACAGAAGGTCAAAATTGCTAAAAAATTCAGGTTATGTAAAAACATAAACTTTCAGTTAACTTCAGACTTAAAAACAATGCACATGTTATTTGGTCTAGATTAGAATTCTATTTAGTTGCTAAGAAGATAAAGATATAAGTCTAATAAATGGATTTTTTTTTAATGATGCATTCAATTTTTAGTTACTTTCTATTCTTGAAACATGCTAGTCAGGGAATTGACTCCGTTAGTCTCTGTCATGTAACTATAATTAATTTCTATTCTTGAGATGGTTCTAAACGCTTGTTCATGGCAGATGCTGATTGTTACAATTTAAAAAGATGGCAGTATTTTGTTTCTATCTCTGATCTAAAAACCGCTGCCAATTCATTGGCACGTAGCTTCCTCCAACTAAATTTATAGTTCTAATAGATAAAGTATTATTTAAAAATACAATGTTAATGCTTTTTTAAATATTCTCAATCTCGATTATTTTGCTGAAGAAGCAATTAAAAAATAATACAAAATATTGTGGATCTGAATAAGTTGGAATTGAGTACAGGGCAATTACAAAAGAAAAGTTTCATTTATATTTCAATTGTATTATTAATATTTTACAATATGTCAATGTTTGCCATTAATATGTTGCGTCAAATATCTCTTAGACGTAAATTTTCGATCACTAATGGTACAAACTGAACCACAAATAGCAACGTGCTGTTTCATTGATCCATCCCTTATATATTTTGTACACTTTTCCCGCCTCGTCCTTTTAGAAGAGTGCACATTTTGCTCATGCTGATATAGATTACGCATTTGTTTACCACATGTTCTGCATGTTTGTTTCGCATTGTCATGAAACGTTATGTGACGACCGAAATTGCTTTTTTTCTGCAAATACTTCTTTACATTTATCGCATGTGTACAATTGTTCAACTAATTCATGTACCTTTTTCATATGTAGAGTTAATTGAGTTTTATACTGAAACTATTTGTTACAGTTTCTTTCAAGGCATGAATGCAGTTTTCGTTTCAATGGAGTAATATTATAAACAATCGAACTATCTTTACCAACTTCTTTACGGTTATTATCTTTGCAATTACAAACCGGTGAATCATATTCAGCGTTCCAAAGATCGCTGCCGATGTTCACAGCTTCTGCAACAGAACGTCCTAAATTTAAAACAGCATGGTACACACCCCTTTAAATAAAAAATAAATTCCCTGGATATTGTACAACAATTTTATATGGTATGCCCCATTATTTTAATAATGATCGGATTATCATATAAAACTTGTGCTCGATGGTTTGAGGATACACACATTCATTTTTAAATTTAGTTGAATGCTCAGCAAACATTTTTGTTAACTTTCCTCTAAAAGCTCTGTCAATTACTACCCACAATTTGGGTTCCCAGTCCAAGTGTACATTGAGACTGTATAAACTATCATTTTCGATATGCAGTGCAGTGCAACTCTTTTTTAATCTAATGTACAGCATTAAAGTATTTATAGCTAAAAGTAGTTCTCTTTCCTTTAGGCTTATAAGACTATAAATATTGTCCAATACAAACCCATTTAGAGGCTTTGTAATGTCCTTGATATAATTCCCTTTTTCTTTATCTGCAAAGAGGTTCAGTAACATCTGCTGTTCTGTACTTTCAAATTCTCATATTGAATTGATGGTTTGTGCTGTTAATTACTTCCTTAATTTTTGCATTCATCTTTTTCTTTTTGAAAGTCTTTGAATATAATACATACACTCCCTCACATTCTTTTTCTATCGAATTCTCCTTAATAGAACAATCTTTACTATCCAAAGATTTTAAAAAAGGCGAGTAGTCAATGAATTAGAATCTCTGACTTTGCGAAACTACAAAAGAATTGAAAATATTTTTTAAGCATATGTAAATAGAATAATCGTAAAAAAGTCATTTGTCTTGATATAATCAAATTTTTCGTGCATTAATAAATTTTTTTCATTGTAAAATAAAAATGAAAAGTGATCGTCGCAAAAAGAGAGAAGCCATGACGGTATTATATGAAAATTGAATTCGTAGGGCTATTTGTGTGTGTGTGTGTGTGTGTGTGTGTGTGTGTGCGTGTGTGTAACTGCATAAAAGGGTACGAGTAAAGGGATTGGAGGTTAAAACTCCCTCTTTCTCTTTCTCTGATTATCTGGTGAATAGTAGCAGCCATAAGGGATTGAGACTCGAGTATGTCCGTTATGCTAGCGAGGCATCTCCGTGCTATATATCTATAAAAATCAAATTCATGCTTAACTGTTGATCATGTATTTATTAATCACATTATGAGGGCCGCTCTTTTCAGGGCTCTCGATATCGCAACGTGGCGTAGCGCCCAATCCTGCGACAGCGGGAAATTTGCGAGACTAACTACAACGGATATAGAAGGAAGAGGAGGCATAAACGGAGATTAAGTGAGGCGGCTGCTGCGCCCATAAAACAAAATGTTTTTGCGGACGAAAATGAGGTTTTGGCTTAGTTTGCGCGACGCGCTGTACACTTGATTCGGTTGACCGCAAAGGAAAAGAGAGCAAGCAATGTGCGAGGCCTTCCAATCATTGACAATTCCCCGTGCATATCTATACATAGGAAGAGGGAAGCAGAGCTATGACGGAAAACATTGAATGGACAGTAGCAGTTAACCGAACCTGAGGAGATTACCATATATGTAAGTGTTAAAGTCTACTGTACAATTCTAGGCGCAAGCACTCTTTTCGATTTCTCTCTATAGGTGAATTTTAAGGGTGCGGAGATTGTAGGAAAGGTTGGTATGTTGCGCTCTTTTAGAGTTTATTTATATAGTTGTTTACAAACAAGTCTCTTATTATAGGATAATATAAAACGATTCATATATTTTTGGGTTATGTATTATTTAGCTGAAGTGTATTGTAGGGAAACAGACTCGTATATTTAAAATAAATATTGTATAAAGCTACACTTTAACAGCATCGATGCATATATAAGCAGCTATATTACTTACAACAATTTAATGATTATCACAAAGGAATAGTAAACTTATCATTGTTAAGATTTGAAATGTTAATTATTCGTAAAAAACAAAAACTTTTTCAAAATTATAAATATTAAATATAGATTTACCATAATAAGAGAGTACCGTCTAAATTTTGTAGGCGGACATTCTGCCATCGTAATTGCTTCATGTCAAGTGACGTCCTTGATTTCAAGTGCAATTACATCACTGTCATCCACATAATCTTTGTCAAGGACTTCATCGTGCTCTACTAAACTGAAACAAGAAATGAGTATGAAATGAAATGAAACATTTACGTAACACGAAACATTGATGTAGTAGACAAAGAAATTGTTGTATGTTGAGTTATTATTTACCTGCTATTTACAAAAAGAGATTGTCAGATTTTTTAGACACACGCTTCTTCGCAAGATTCATTGACATCCTTGGATTTATTTAATTAAAATATTTAAAACAGAAGCACTGATTCACTCACAAAAATATGAATTAACTGAATATATTTTATTCACGATGATGAGATTAATCGGAATGGCAATGAAAAAGTTCAATTGTATCATAGATTCTTGTCAGCTGACTAACTAAAATAACAACAACCGTAGAGTTGTTGACTCGGTTGCTAAGCACAATTTACGATATTCGAATTGCTACTTAGTATATTTATGACACGTAAGCATTAACAACGTCCAAAAAGTTGTAGAAGTATCTTCTAGTGGAATAGCTTTAGGTAAACAGTCTTAGAAACTTAAGTAAAATTAACAAACAGCCTCAATGGATAGAGAGCACAAAGCAGAGCTGCCAGCAACAGTTGTCTAGAATATTCTTGTTAGCCTAACTGTTAGAGGGATACCATTCCAACGGTGACTCTGACCACTCTACTTCTGCTTTTTCCTCCCAGCCATAGCACCGTTCAGCCGCAGTGGTTTGCAAAGCTAAATGCAAGAGCTCTCGTGCAGATCGTAACGTAAGCTTTAATTTGCGCCATATCCTAGCTTGTAAGTTCTTTCTTCTTTCTTGTACTTGTACCTACACTTATTTACAAGATCAAAATCTCAATTGTATTGTTGTGATTCAAACTTAAACATAGTATTTTTTTTTTCCTAGTTTACTCGATAAGGAATAAAAGGATTGTATATTTGAGAAAAAGAGGGCTTATCTTAAATGAAAACTACCAATATTACAGACTGATGAGATAGAGGTTAAGAGGCTTAACGCCTATTGCATAAGACTTCCTGGACAAAAATATCACGTATAACTCGCAAGTTTAACATAGATTCATTCAGAGCCTTATAAACTCGGAGGGTACTCATAAAATGAAAGAGTCATTCTTTAAATATGCTTACAAGCTGTTAGCAGCAACGGAATTTCTTGAATATAAAATAAACAACACAATAATTTGTAATTAGTATTTACCTGGAAACTATATAGAACAGCTAAATTTGCTTCTATCATTGCCTTATCTTTCCACAAAGAGGATGGCATTCGAATATCAAGCTCCATTTTTGTAGCAATAATCTAAAAAAAAATTTGTATTAATTAATATTTTGATACTTCTCTTCGACATGCTATATTTAATTAATTTTATTTGGGTATGTATTATATTTAGGGCGATCGGAATTACTGTCCTCCCGCACATTTGGGTCAGTGTAGCCGTGCGCCCACGACTTCACCGTCGCGAATGAATTTCTAACTCCAAATCCTACACCCTGGTAAAAATCCCCGCATGGGACCCATGTGGGAACCATGTGGGAACCATGTCGAACTCATATGGGAACAATATAGGAACAATAAG
>QLSS01000391.1:86079-106976 GCA_024372645.1 Trichomalopsis sarcophagae
TCTCTCTCTCTCTCTCTCTCTCTCTCTCTCTCTCTCTCTCTCTGTCTCTCTCTCTCCACCTGTTTCGCGCACGGCCTTCTGCCGCTATAGCTGATTGTATAATCAGTACGTATTGCCGAAACACTGTGAGCGCTCGTACTCGCCTCACAGTGTCGTCCGTAACAAATTCGTTGTTCACGCGTCGGTACTTTAATACAGTAGTTTTCATTACTTTTCCTTAGTTTTAACACTTGTAAATATACTCTATTTTCAATAAATGTCAAAGCCGTTTCTTACGGTATATATCGTTCAAATTAACAGTCGAGAGTGTTATTTATTGTCAACTAGTCCAGCGAGATCCATAAGTCACTAAAAGTGGCTCGAGAGACTCTAAATAGACCATATACATTTAGAGGACAATATACCGATAAACACGAAACAATACAGGTATCCGCCGAAGCACAGACAAGTGGTAAGAGAAAGTGTAGGTAAGAAGCTACGAGACAGAATTATTAGAGAGTCAAATTTACCGTGCAACTTACCAATATGGATAGTGGAATATGCCGGAAGGACTGAAAAATACAACGGCTATATTCCAACGATTAATGGAAAAGGTATTCAGAGGTTTACAAAACATAGAGATGCTAGTCTACTTATATGATATAATAGTGTACAGCAAAGGCCTTGAAGAACATGAGCAAAGAATTAGAAATTTAATGGATAGACTGAAGTCAGATTCATGGGAGACATCATAAGTGCTAAAGGCATAGAGCCAAATCCAGAGAAAGTAATCACCATTGCAAAACTTGCCACATGTAAAAATGCGAAAAATGTGAGAGAAGTACTCGGCATGTTTGGATACTACAGAAAATACATAAAAGACTTTACAAAAATTGCAAAGCTACTCAATAACCTACTAAAGAAAAATGTAAAATTTGAATGGACAGAAGAGTGTGAAAACAGTTTTCAGCAACTAAAAGAATGCTTAATGAAAGAACTAACTTTGCAATTTCCGAACTTTGATAACAAATTTACATCAACACAGGTGCTTTTGATTACGCCATTGGTGCCGTACTTAGCCAAGATAAGGACGATTTTGATCACCCGGTACAATATTTATCTAGAGCACTCAACAAAGCTAAAAGAAATTATTCGACTACAGAAAAGGAATATCCGTTAGTACTATATGCCTTGCACAAATTTAGCGAAGCTAGCGGGGCAAAAGGCGCGTGAATTGAAATTATTTAAAGTGGGAGTTATGACGCAGTGGCGCGGCGCGCACATTGTTATAAGTAGGTGTAATTGGAAAATGTATGTAGTTGTGAATGTACAAATATGCAAGTCTGAATGTGAGAGTATTTTCGGCGGCTCTTTTCGTAGCCTTTATAAGGCCATGCGCGGCCTATGGCTAGTCACTATCCGATGCGCAACTTAAGCGCCAGTGCAACTATAGCGCCTAGTTCCCAATTTTGAACAACTTACGCCTTGAGCAGGTAAGGGCACACAAATTTTCAATGTAGACACAATATCGCAAGTAACGCGTATGTGTTAAGAACTTTAAATAGTTTTCACAAAACTTGAGATTCCAACTAAATCACAATAACGCAAATTCAAGCGAATTGGTCTAAATTACATTGTAAAAATCAAAGCAGATTTATCGATTTAGTTTTGTTACATCGAATATATGCAAAATTCAAGCAATATTCTTTCTAATATTTATTGATTGAATAAATTAATTTTTATTATCAAAATACAAGATATATAATATAATTAATTCTAAATAACATAAGATCAATTGTCTATGACTTCTCGTAATAATTACGATGCAGGTTAGTAAATGTGAATCACCCTGCACAAACAACTAAAAGCATTTACCATAGGCCCTAGCAAAGTGATGACTGTTTCATCCTGAAAATGTGACCCGTTAGAACGTACTGTAGAACGATAAAATAGCTGATAGCAATAGAAGTAAGTATTATTTTTACCGTGAAACTGAAAATAAACACTTTATATTAGCTATATGATAAGTTTAATTTTTCAAAAAAGTTGGATGAGACAGAAAAAGTCTTTGCTTCTGGATTTTCCGAACTCTTTAATAGATGCGAAAAAAGAAAACTAATCCAAAAAAAATGTTGTAGTGTAAAATGTGCTTAACTAATGAAATACAAATACAATAAAAGGATAATGCAAAAGTATTTATGTGTGCGAAAATTTACGACAAAGAGAATAAAATGCAAAAATGTAATATAATATGCAGTCTGTGTGAAATGTTTAATGCAAGTGTAATGCAAAAATTATATAACTAAGCCTACAAGTTCGTGTGATTAAGCAACTACGGGATGATTAATGTAAACAAATAACAGCAGCGCACAGTCTACTTGTACATCACCTATTTGCTCAAGATTTAAATTGAGGTAAATTTGATGTTAAAAATATTATATGATTAAAAATGTAATTCAATATAGTTCTATAAACCAAGATGATATTTTTCTGGAAGAGCGAGGCGATCATTATTTAAACTCAAGCAGCCTCGCACTCCCTCACTTGTCAAAGGTGGAAAATACTGTTGATGTATGTAAGCAAAAGTTTCTTTAAAAAACGAGTTGAACAGAGACAGTTGCTATCCAATTACTGAGTGTCAGTCTGTCAAGAAGTGTTACAGTGTGAGAAGATATGTAACTTCAACAAGAAGCTCGAGCGTTTGCTTTGAGATTTCCCCTTGTTTCATCTGTACTGCTGTTTCTGTTGTACTAACACAGAACCTTACTTATTTCAAGATTTGCTGGAAACTAAAAACGAAAAAGTTAATTATAAATCATTTTTAAGTATAAAATAAAAATATTAATAAAGTTTGATTGATGTACTTTCAAGATTCAATCTAGAACTGCTGCATATGCATTATCCTTCAGTTTCTCTTGAGCGTTTCTTCTGGTAACAAAAGCCTCCTCGGTGCTTGCCAATATTTTCCTCTTTGCATCAAAAGCACTTTGTCTATTGGCCTTTCAAGATCTATGATGCGAAAAAAGGTAGATTATAATTTATTTTTGTGAATATTTTTTTGTTTTTTCGTTTTTATACTTTATTACCGCCGCACCCTACGGCCGATTCAATGGGGGCCTTTCACCACCTCTATGTGGACGTAGTGCTCGATCCTATTTCCTCTTCTACCTTTCCTCTTACATACAATCCTGCTTTCTAATTTTCTTGGAGGATGTTTCTGGTAAGGAGATATTTCAGATTTGCACCGTGTTGGTAAAACCAACACTCTCTGTCCTTTATAGGACATCGGGTTCATCTCCCAGTGTAGACCGAATCCGGAGAAAGTCCGTTTTTCAGGAGCCAGCTTCCCGCTGATAAGATTGGCGTTCCCTGCCTAGTACATCGGAATCAGCTACCTACCTTATTTACTTCTGTACAAGTCACTACCACACGCGGAAAAATCCGCCTTGAAACAGCTAGAGTCCAGGAATACCTCGTCCACGTTGATAGTGGATATGCACCTCTCAATGCGCGCTTGGCTGCTCGAATTCGGGCTGCAACTAAGTTTGCAACGCCTGTAGAAGTTGCGGTATTTGCAAAAATTTTTTAGCGCGATCCAATCACTTGGCTTTGAGGTATAGCTGGTAAAAGCTTTTAAGCTATTTTTGCCTTTCTTGCCTATTTTCACTGATTCTTAGCTCTTCAGGGATGCATTATTTACTAAAACTACTGAGGGACTTTTTTCTGTAAAATTTTCTGAATTTTTAATAAAAATACTGTTAAAGCCATACATGCATCTTAAGTCTACCTTATTTGCATTTTTAATCTTAGAATATGAAAATCGGAATGTTTAGACTGGACCATCCTTCATACAGTACAAAGATACATTTTTATAGTATAAAATGCATATCCATACCACCTATGTTATAAGTGCCTGAAACGGTCACCACTTTTCTTGGCCCTAGGTGCATTATTAGTATTAATAATTTTAATTATTTAAGAAAACGCAATGCATTTATTTATTTCGTAATATTTAAGGGGGCACACCTCCTTTGAAATTGAAAACAAAATTTTTCATTGTAAATTTATAAATACTTATATAAATAAACCAAATTTTTTTACTATTCTTAGACATGATTACTTTTATTTTGATAGTTTTAGACCTTCTATATACCTCTATAATACCTACGTATAATAGAGAGTCCATAATTCAGTTCCAAAGGAACGAATGGCCCAAATGAGCTTAAACTTCAGGATATTGTTTAAAAGTACAACAGTAATGGTATGATTGAAGGGATTCGGTTTAAATTCTATAGAAAAAAAGTTATATGATAATTATGTTAAAATTAATCAAAAATTGATAAAAAATCAGTAATATGCTAAAAAAACTTTTTCTATAAAATTTAAACCAAATCCGCTTATTCATACCATTAATAATGTACTTTTGAACAATATCCTAGAGTTTTACCTCATTTATGCCATTCGTTCCTTTGGAATCTTATGGTCAGTGAATTATGGGCTCCGTAGGTACTATAGACTAAACTATATGTAGGTATTATAGAGGTTTATAGAAGGTCTAAAATCATTAAAATAAAGTTAATTATGTCTTAAATTACTAAAAAACATTAATTTATTTATATACGTTTTTATAAATTTTCAATGAAAAATTTTGATTTTAATTTCAAAGGTTGTGTGCCCCCTTAATAGAGGTCTGGAATACCAGTTAGCGAGGTGAGGGTACAAATTTTAAAGAAAAAACATTCTGAACTTCCTAAAAAGATCGCTTTTGCAATATTTTAACAACAAATCAAGTGGCGCGGTAGCGCCGCGAAGGCGAGTTTAAGAAGCAGACGAAGTCGCGGCGCCCGTGACACTATTTACTTCTATATTGGTGTTTGGATTTTTCATGATACAGAAAAAAATGCTTATCGATACTGTTCGAGGTTTTTTTTGGCTTATTAGTATCTTTTCTAAGATGAACTATGATTTATAACGAAAATTTTTGTAAATAAGCTGTTTTTTTTTAATAATAAACGATTGTATATATCGGGAATGCTCGGAACAGTTTCTCTACATTTTTCTCCAGTGTGTTAGGACCGTGAAGTTGGCTTTCTAGCCGAACACTGTTAGGAGCGTGAAGTTGGCCGCACAAGCTATTATGTGTAATACAGTTGGGTATCGCTTTCCCACAGATTTCTATAAGTTGTGCAGAGTAAATGTGTTTAAATTGTCTGCTTGATTTTAAGGTTATGTTTTTGAATAGTAATAATATATTACGATATTTACAATTAAGAGGTTGCCGGTGCATAATTTAAAAATTTACAAAAAAAGGATTGAAATCTCTAAAAAAAATTAACTCTTAAAAAATTAAAAGGTTAGGCAAGTTTGATATATTCAGCAATGACAATCACAAAATTCTTCGATAGTAAAAGAGTCTATATACACGTTTGATTGACGGCAATAATTTGAACAGGCATCACGTTAACGCAAGCATCGTTTTCGTAATCTGGAACTTTATTAAAATTAATACATTTTTATGTCCACGGTTTAAGTAAATTATTTCTAATGTTACTAGCATATTAATTGTCTTCTTCTACTTCAAATTTGGGAGTATAATTTTTCTCTTTTTATGAGGAATATAATTAATATACATATAATATATGACATTTTCTTACGTAGGATGAATTAATGGAACTTCGAGTATGAATTCTTTCGGTAAATCAAAATAATCTGGATCGTGGCCATTAGCTGATAAGACAAGAGGTAAAATATCAAATTTCGTGTGAGTGCCTTTCCAGCCTAACTTAACACAAATCTGAAACCAATAAATAATGTATTACAATTGTTTTGTGACAATCTATTTAAACATTTAAAACGTACTTCAGTAAATTCTATATTTCCAGCGTCGCCAATAATGGATCCATCTTCATTCCTATAACCAGCGTAACTTATTAACTGTTGGTTCCAAACCCGATAGTCGTGTTTACCATCAGTTCGCTGAGGGAATATTGTAATTGCTGACCTGAAAAATATTAGATTTCTTACGTAAAATAAAAATTATGATCATAACATTTCTAATTCATTTATTATATTATGTAAAATCATAAGCTATATAGCAGCTTTGGCACGGTGATATTTTACCACAACTACAGTTCGCCACAGTGATATTTCGCCACAACGACATTTCGCCAAATACTAGACTTGGCTACAAATTTGAAATTAGTGATTGTGATGATATCTAGGTAATTATGCAGGGTACTAATACCATATATACGGATTTTTAATCGAAAGCTAAGCATATAGTTTAATTTTTGTGGCACCAAAAGAAAATTACAACACAACCACTTTTCCTAACCATTTAACTCGATAACTGAAGTAAAGATGATGGGTGAGCCGACTAAACTCCGCCGACTAAAAAAAAAAAATAGCAGAGCGTTTACTTCGTTTATTGGGTTAAGCAATTCAGTACTAGAACCAACTGCAACACAAACCAAAAACGGTAATAGGGTTAGTATGGTTATTTTTAAAAGCATGGTAGTCCGTCACTAAAGTAACTTGGTACTAGAACTAACACTCTCGCGGGCCTAAAAGTTATTAACGGCCTAATCTTAAATTCGTGGTGAAGTGTCGCATGTAGCGAACTGTCTCTGTGGTGAAATGTCGTTTGGCGGAGTGTCGCATGTGGCGAAATGTCAAGGTGGCGAAGTGTTCTTAGGTGAAATATCACGTGGTAAAGTGTCCTTAGATTTTGCTTTTAGTCATTGTTTTATATGCAATAATATTGTGCAAACGATACACGACTTGAACACACTATTTTCGTATGAGTCCGAAGTATAATGCATGGGTATAAAAGGACTGCATCAAGCACGGACACCTGTGTGGGCCTTATTTCCGTTGAGTGCCAAACGGGGAAAAGTGGGTAATTTTTATATCATTCAAATGTGGGGAGCAGCGCGACCCTATTATACTTTGAATTTGCTGAATAACCTAAATGCGTTCGATTGTCACCAATGATTTTTTGTTAAAAATTTCTCTTTTAGCAAAATAATTATGATCAAAAATTAATTTGCGATGATTTCTTAAAATTTTGGTCATGTGCGATTCTCATCTTTTTAAGTACAACAATACAAGATATGTCATGATAAAAGGTTATAAGGTTAGTAAGCTGTTTTTATTTATACATATAAAAAAGCAAGAAGTTGTTAAGTAAGGTCATCTAAGCATTATCATAACGAATATGTGAGAGGCAAGGATTAAATTCTCTAGGCTAGACGTTGCCATTTGCTATCGTGGATCAGTGTGTGACTTTATGCAGCTAAAAGAGGCTCACGCATCAGCAGCGTGTATTGGGACTCGTGTAACGGTGTAAGCACGAAACATAGCCTTAAACAGTGCGGTGTATCCGAGCTTGTCGGTGTACGGGTATGAAGACTCGGTATATAATCGAACTCTCTAAAATCAGTCTGTATGCGTGGTTATACGTTTGCTGAAGAGTCCTCGTACTTCCAATAGTATACCGCTCGACAAGAATTATAATGTGTCTAATGAGCGCCGAGAGCGCCAGCCAGGACTTGATGCAAACTCTCGCGTAAATATATCTCTATATCAACTGGGAACGTCTCGGAACCTTTGGCTCACATCCATGAACTGATAATTGGACACTGGTCAATGGCTCCAGGATATGCTGATTGTGACATGAGAACACAATACACAAGGGCAAAGGAAACAGCTCTTTATTAAGCAAGATCACGATTGTTCTGTTCTTTCGCAAGCTTATACGCAATTGTTTTCCCAATGCTTTCCTCTTGATCTTCTGCAGCTTAGAAACAGTTGCGGATGCGACTGTGTCAATGATTTCACCTGACCGACTCATCCTACATGACAAAGACAAGCCTCAACAACACAGAAGACAGAGAAGGTTTAGTCAAAAATAAGGTAAAAGAAAGTAGAGTTAAAACATTTTAAAAATTTAGTATAGGCGTGGTGTAGAGTTAAAGTAAAAAAGTTAGTTTAAGCAAGTATTAGCAAGTATGTGTAACATAAGGTTATTTTGATAATTTAGTCCAGGCGTTGTGCAGAATATTGCATATTCAGTATATATAGTAAGGGTAAGTGCAAAAAGTTTATTCAAGAAAGTATACAGTTTAATACAAGGTTTTTTTAAGAAATTTAGGCTTATTGTTATGCAGTATATCATATATTCAGTATATATAGTGAGTTTGAGTGAAAAAAGTTGATTCAATCAAGTATGACATGTAATATAAGGTTTTTTAAAAAATTGAAGCTAGGCGTGGTGCAGAATATAGTATATTTAATATATATAGTGAGTTAGAGTGCAAAAAGATTATTCAAGGAAGTATGAAGTGATATATAGAGTTATTTTGAAATTTTAGTCTAGGCGTAGTGTAAAATATAGTATATTCAATATATATAGTGAGTTAGAGTGCAAAAAGATTATTCAAGGAAGTATGAAGTGATATATAGAGTTATTTTGAAATTTTAGGCTAGGCGTAGTGTAAAATATAGTATATTCAATATATATAGTGAGTTTGAGTGCAAAAAGTTTATTTAAGAAAGTATGAAGCGATATATAAAGTTATTTTGAAAATTTAGTCTTGGCATTGTGTAGAATATTGTATATTCAGTGTTAATACTCACGAGAGTATTCTCGCGTAATTTGCGAAGAAAGGATGAATGATTAAAGTATAAATGAACTCAGAAAAAATAAAAACTTTATTCAAATAAAATTGCGAAGCGCACTGCTCGGAATTCAGCTCTCGACTGACCCCGCCGCAGCCCCTCTCGCAGACGATCGATGCTCGACCCCACCGCTAGTTGCCGATCGTTTTTATAGTTGTTGGGAAATTCGAAATTTCCCTTCATCATACTCATCAACACAAAAACTATAAAACAAAGCCGCTCAAAGCACTTGTTGTCGAAGCAGTCCCCGCCGCCCGCACTAATCCGATCCGCCATAAAACCCGAGCCCAACATCCGCGCCGCACAGCTCAGCTCAACAGCACGGGCCCACGCTCGAGCCGATGCTATGTTGGCCAGATGCGCGTACTCGAGATTTGGATTCGAACCTACGTACTTTTCTAACGAAGAAAAGCCATAAAACTCGAACCCGAAAACAGCATGGTCTCACGTGCGCGGTACAACTCGACCTTTGTCCTGCACACTCTCTGCACATTTGTCCAGACCGAAGTCTGTGACGTAGGAAAAACTCAACGTATTGTTTTACGAGGAGAAAACCTACGCCGAGAACGGCAATTAAAAATTATATTACAACTATCCGCGAACACTGTCAACCAAATATAACCCTACGAAATCTAAAATACCTCCTTCGTACGTTAGCTGTCCCCGAAATACGAGCGAGCCGCTATCATAAAGCAGGCTACCCTTCCAGACGACGCATCTCCCTAGGACAAACTGGCCACAGAGAAACGCTTCCAAGTTTTCATCTGTTCCGGGCCTAACCAATTAATCAGCCGTAACCGGCTGGGGGTGAGGAAAGCGGCCCCAATCGATCCCATTTAATCGTCGTGCTCGCAGCCTACGCTGCCGGTTTCCAAAACCGTATTGCTGAGATGCTCGTCTTTAGAAAGTTTGTATTTCAGCTAACCTACGTCGGTAACATTCAGTATATATAGTGAGTGTAAGTGCAAAAAGTTCGTTTGAGAAAGTTTGAAGTGTAATACAAGGTCACTTCGTATAAAAATTAGTAAAAGTATGCATATATATACATGATGATGAGTATGATAATATACAGTAACATTGCAATGTTTACTTATGTTACAACGGGCGAGTGCCTAAGAACCAAGACCGGAAGGGGCCCCCAATTTATGTTACGTCCGGGTAGCCGCACAGAGCTAATACTCGCATGATAGAAATAATTATGAATTCCGGATGTATAAGACCTTTTATTTAGCGCAGACTGCTTACGCAGTATTGCCCAGGGAAAAGGTAAAGAAGCGCACGACTTGACCGGTAGTTCGTCTGACGGGCGGTACCGATAGCTCACGGAGTGACGGAACTCAGAGTGACTTCTTTATGTATCGAATTAGCTAGGGTTACACTTTAAATACTGACACAATAAAGCTACATGCGACACTGACATGAAATTGAGGAGATTGACAGAAGAAACGACTTACCTTAACAAAGCTCAACTCGTCGTTACTGATAGGATGGCTCGCTCTCGTACTGGCGCTGTAGCTCGTCTCAAAGGGCGCGTGGTTTGAAATATAATAATTTGTACGCAAGGATTAAGTGATTAAGAGAAATGGTTTATTCGACTCGTTAGATTTGTGATGTTGCGCTTTTTATAACCTATTCGGTGATGCAAACCATCAATATACACTTGTTTTAACTCGATCTTCGAACCGCGGACTCTTAAATCTACAGAGGTCTAGAAATACAGCTTGTTTCACACTGTGCTGGATAACAATATTTGTATATTCTTCAACCCACAGTACGGAACAAACTTGGTCCATATACAAGTTTACCCGTAATGATGTACCGCGAGATCAATCACGTGATATTACTTGCTGCTAAACGACGTCATAAAATAACAATTGTCATAATTGATAATTGGATTGATTTAATAAACAACAAGCTTCCACTATAAATATAACAAGATCAACCGTTGTGTCGTGACTCTACAACCCATATTCGTATTCACCAAAATGGCGTCGGCGTCGCTTTCAAAGGACACGACGTCCGTCAAGATGGCATTTGACCGTTAATCTGCCCTCTGGCCTCGCTGGTAATTCCTTTTTGCGGTCTTCTTAATGAAAAGCGTGAAAATTTCCTGGAACGTCGCGACAACCATTCGCTATAGCGCTCCTTTGTTACGGTAGAGTCATTGTAATAGTAATCTGTGTTTCAGAACCGCAACTAATGCTCGTAGGGAAACAACGATACGACAGCTCGCTCAGCGAAGACGCCACCCTGACGCTTTTGGGGAATCGGGTTGCCGGATTTAGCGTATCAACGGCGTCTCTATGCTGGATCCTTGGATCAACAGCGGCTCAATCTTCTATCTTTACGGAAACTGGATCGCTTGGCGATCAACAGCAGCGCTATACGCATCACCCAAGACCGTTGCTGGATCGTTGTCGATACCCAGCGGCTTAAGAACTCTCTTCGTGTAATTGCTGGATCGTTTGGCGATCAACAGCGTTGCTACGCAATTATTTCGCGGAATCTGAATTGCTTATCGATCAATGGACGGCTCAAATTATCTGTTGAATATTTGGCTGGATTGCTGAGCAATCGATAGCGACTCGATAAAATTATGAAGATGGCGGGTTCTATTCGATCTACCGCGTCTCACGCGTACGAACGAGGCTTCTCTCGATTCGCGACACGCTCCGTTACTCACCTCGCTAAAACCACAACCCCAAACACTCACCGAACATTAATTGTGGCTGCGTGCCGAGTATGCAATAACTTGCACAATCTTCCACTGCTCTGCTCCAACTTCAACGACTCGGCGGCTTCTTCACTCTTTTTTACTCTCTTTCGGCGTTCGTGAAAGGCTGGAATTTTGCGGAGCGTCCTCTAGATTGAACTGTCGGGGCAATTCTGATGAAGAAGGAAGTCTCATTTTTCTCACTACCCTGCGCGTTCCCGGAAAAACCCCAATCCGCGCCCTCTATATTCATTATTTATGGCGCGAAACCGCCGGCGTCAACTACGCGGACGCTGCCTCCCTTTTACGTCCAGTGAGCGTGAGAGAGAGAGACAACGCTAACACTTAACATTAACAGCGCTAGCACCATGCAGTCGTGGTGCACGGGACTCCTATTGGCATTCTAGGTCGCACCATTGCGTCGACATGGCTCGGCTAGTAGGTGCGCGCTAGTGTTGTAGGTGCGCTCCCCCCACTAGTCACGTCGGCTTCGCGGCGGTACATAGATTCGCGCGCGAACCCCTCTCTCCGCGTGCGCTCTCCCGCTGCTCATTTCTGCGCGGCGACGATGCGCACTAGTCACTTCGTTCCATGTCGTGCACTGTGCTCTTCCCGATCTCGCGTCCCGGATCGCGACACGACTCCTAGTGGGTACAAGAGGAGGTGCGCGACGGCTGTGTTGGTACAGCATCCCGACAACACCTGATAGAACACAGCGGCGCTACCATACCGGCATAGTCTCCTGCCAAACCTGCAGGTGAGCCACTGTTGCTCACACTGATAAGTTAGGTTATCTTCCTCGGCACTACGACAACAAATGTTTTGTTATCCCTGCTTGCAATTTGCAGCAGGAAACAATTTTATTCGCGCGGTATCATGTATGTAGTGTATCATGTACGCGTGCAGCCCAAACAGGCTACACGTTGCAGATTATAAATAGTACAAGATGCAAGTCCTCGACTGAGTACCACTCGTGACTGAGGTAGAAATGTCCAAAAACTTGGCAAACGCTCTGACTCTAAGTTCGATTACAGAATAATAGTTTAAGTCGCGAGTCGGGCAGAGCTTCGCCCTACCAGTAGGAATTCCGGAATACGAAAGAATGCTCCTTCTTGCTCTCCATTGGTATTTTTTGGGATGTGGGTAATGTATAAGCATAGGGAGGGTTCTGGCCAATCAGGATTTAGGGAGGGCGTGTGTCTCCATAGGGGTGGGCGCCCCTTTTATTAATCAGTGTGTCTTTGTGCGCGGCCCCTAGTCTGGACAGCAGCAATGGTTTTCTTTATTGTAATTTCCCTTATTGTTGTATTGATTTCCACTTATTTGGGGCGTTCGTCTGAGATTTATGGCTTCCTTATTGCCCGATAGCTATGGGGTGTTTCCCCTCGCTTGACCTGGTTTATTCAGGATCGTTGCCCTTTCATCTGCCGCCACGCGTGTCAGTGGTTTGGCCGTGTTGTCGTGTTCTATGTTGCCGACCATGGCTGGTTAGTTGGCCTCTGCTATGCCTGCAATGGAATGTTTCTAATACCGTGGTGAGGTACGTCGTTGGTCTAACGCGTTACCTGCGTGTGCATTGATCGGCAAGTCTACATTATAGTAGGTTGACGTGACACTCCCCTCCCCCTGATTGTTGTTCAGCTGAGGACGCTGAATTTAAAAATTTTTGCTGAATTGGGATGAGAAAAATGTAAGGATAGAGAACGGGAGAAGGTAAGTTCATACATTTGTATAAAATCGTCGTTTGCTGTGTTTTTGGTTCATCCCATTTTGTTTACAATGTTGTGTCGCATGACATTCTTGTTTTTGGCGTCCGCGGTCCGTTTGCGTTGCTGATGGTTGTCCTGCGTGGTCGGCCCCGTTGTTGTGGCGTCTCTCCCTCTCCGAGTTGCAGTGGGCGTGCCTCTTGTTCTTACCTCTTGACCGTGGCTTTTACTTCTAATTGGTCTTTCTTGTGGGGGTGAGTCCCTTCCCTTGGGTCTACTCGGAAAATTTGTCGCCCGATTGGTTTTTCACTTTTCTTTGCGGGAGTATTACCGTGATTTGACAGGGTAAAATGTTGTGTTTTTCGTTTATCTAAAAAGTTGCCTTCTCATTGTTTTACGGTATATTTAATTTTATTTTTCTTTTGCAGTTCGTTTTTGATTCCCGGTCCCTGTAGTTCGGGATTCCTTCTCTGATTCCTGGATCGAGTGTCACCACGAATCCGGGGATGATTATGCGGCCTGGACGGTCTATTCCATTTGCCGTTGTCACCTTGACCATCCCCCTCACATGGTGCGCTTCAAGGGCAAGGGTGTAAGTATCTCCTTTTTTTGTCAACTTTTTTGTAATGAGTGAGTGAGTTAGAGTGTCGATGTGTGTCTTTTATGTTCTCTTATGTAACCCTTTTGTGTCTGCTTTCAATAAATTAAAAGAAAAAGAATTGTTGCTTGTTCTTATTTGATTACATGCTTTCTCTCACTTGTCCTTATACGAAAGTGAAAAAAAAAAAAAATAAAAAAATGAATTTATATATTAAAAGTTTGTTTATTAATTCGTTACTCCGTATCCATTCCTCTCCAGGATCCTTTAGATATAATCGAAAGTTGTGAGGCGGGTCCTCTATAGATTATTTTTTGTCTCTGACGCCCGTGACTCTAATTTTATTCTTGGATTCGCTGAGTTAGGGTTAAGGGGACACATCACTTTTAAACTCTGAAAAATAAAATTGTTATAAATAATTACAAAAATAAATTATAATTGTAGTATAATTGTTATACTAATATTAGGTTATATTACCTGTATTTTTACCATGGTAAATCCATATTAGCACCTACTTACCCATAGTGACTCTCCGTATACTGTTTTGAGCATTTTGGCACTGTCCGTAGGATTCCAAGTGACCACATGGTTTGATTGGGCTAAAATTTTTGGAGCATGCTTTGTACACTTGTACTTTTGGTATGAATGGAGGGATTTTGATTTTAATGTTTAGAAAATTTTTTATAAAGAAAAATGTGGCATAAGTAGGTTAAAAAATGTCAAAAATTCAGTATTTTTATGGTTAAACATTTTCTAAACATTCAAATCAAAATCCCTTCATTCATACCAAAAGTACAAGTGTACAAAGTATGCTCCAAAAATTTTAGCCCAATCAAACCATGTGGTCACTTGGAATCCTACGGACAGTGCCAAAATGCTCAAAACAGTATACGGAGAGTCACTATGGGTAAGTAGGTGCTAATATGGATTTACCATGGTAAAAATACAGGTAATATAACCTAATATTAGTATAACAATTATACTACAATTATAATTTATTTTTGTAATTATTTATAACAATTTTATTTTTCAGAGTTTAAAAGTGGTGTGTCCCCTTAAGTTGTTTCGTCGACCTCGTTAATCCTTGAATTCGATTTGCACTCGTTATGCTAGAAGTTTCGTTACCTTTTTTTGAATTTCAAAGAAATCGATCGTTCTTTCGGGGTCTTCTCGGTCTTATAAATGACGTCCCTGTTACTATTCGTTTTTTTTGGTGAGCTAGTGCCCTTTTCTTTATTTATTTTGGTTCACATACATAGAATTTAGTCGAGGGGTCTCGCCTCCGCTTTTCTTGCCGCCGGTTTACATCCTTTTTACTAATTTTATGGTTATATGAGGCTTATTTTATTTATAAAGCGAGTAGGCGACGCTCGGAGTGGATGAGTATTGGATGTTATTTGTTTCCCTTGCTCGTCCCCCTGTCGCTTGATGTACACAATTTCTTGAAAATAGATTTCGCATATTATGACTTAAACGTACATTCTCCTTGTTTTATCCTAAAGCTTTCTTGGCACATATAGTCGGATAATTTATACTTCTACATAGTTTTAGTCTTAAGTCCTAATAAGTTAGAAGAATTTTTGTCATGTAAATCCTAACTTATTGATAGATGCATTAATTTTACCTCGGCTAATCTTATCTTAAGTATACCAAAGATCTCTACCAAATTAATAATTTATTTGTCGGCAGTAATAAAAAAAAACTAACGTGGCAATCAGATTTTATTTCTTTTTTTTTATGCTCACATTCATTGATTATAGGGTCGCACACATGGTTAAATATGTTCTTGTTGGTTAAATATATAGTATATATACATAGTTAAAGAGTGGCTCTCGGTCTATGCTGGAATTAGTTATAAGTTGTTCACGCAAGGATTATATAGTTTCACACACGATTATAGCTTCCACACTTGATTATAGGATTATTGATTAGATACGTTATGCATTTTTTTGTTTAAATGCTTACTTTCTTTGCGGGTAGTCGCGTGTTGGTGTTTAAACTCTAGTTTGTTGCATTTTTTCTACCTACCGACTCGTAGTTGGTTGCTGTACTTTCCTTGATTATAACTGACGGTGCGTTTTCTAGCACCTGCATCGCTAGCACTTTTGGTACATCCTACACTTTTTCAGCCCTCGTGTGGGGCCTGTGGAATTCACACCTGATCGTTGGGTCTAATCCTCTCATTGGTACGTAAATTGCCTCTGGTTCTTCCTGTTTATTCCATTCTTTTAGGCTTTGGATTTCTACGATGACTAAGAGACTCACTATAGTTCCGAATATACCGATTATTGCCGACATAATAGTAATGGCCATGCTTTCTCCGACCTCCGTCGTGCCGGCGCGTACGACCTGCGGAATTGCTTCCGAGCGTTTGTCCGCCCACAAAGTGCTTGCCGCGGTGAGGTGTACGTGTGGCATGAAGATCTCACGTTCGCCTCGGTCCGCTCCACCGTAAAAAATACTGTCTGCTATTGTTAGCTGTCATTCTTCGGGTATACTTACTTCGCCGTTTCCCTCTAAAGTAATGCTCTGTTTTTCTTCCCGGCACATCCCAGTCCCGTTCACTCTTTCGGCTGTTGAAAAGATCCATCGTGCTGGATTTTGTGTTTTGATTAAATAATACTCGGGTCCGTGTATTAAGGTTCGTTTACGCAAGTTGTGGGCTCTGTATGTCTCTCTCTAATATATTCGGACGCGGTTTACCTTCAGACACTCTCCTCTTTCCTTTTTGATCATAAAGAAGTGTGTCGAGGTAGTTCGAGTGGGTCGAAGACAGGAATCGATACGAGCTCGTATGTCCTGTATACCTGTTTGGTCACTAACGGAATGTTTACCTGAATTATTATTTGCTTTTGTAGCAAGTACATTCCCACAGTGCCGTACTCGCGTATCGTCCCTTGATTTAGTGATTCGAACGGTGTTGCTAGCGCCTGTCCCTCTGTTTGCTGAAGTCGAGTCAGTGCGTTTCTCATTGTTCTCGTCGATAGCCCATACTCCTTAATCTGCATGATAGTAAATAGTCTGCTTGCCAATTCTAAGTTCTCGTTGAGGATTTGAATACTCTCATCAATGGTTGGCTCTTGTTCTCCTTCCACTGTGTTAGTTTCATCAGCCTCGTTCAATCCAAGCCCGGTTATCAGCGCGCGTTTTTTGCGTTCGAGAGTATTTATCTTTTCGTTCATTTCGTTTTCGTGTAGTATTTGGTTGTTTATTCCTTCCCCTTCCAACAGTTCGCCGTCTTTGCCGTCGTGTTTGTGTGTCTGAATATCGTACGGTCCTTTTATTGATTCTAACATAACAGCCATTTTATTTAGCTGTAAGATTTTATCTTGCATTAGGTACATCTGATTCATTAATACGCCGTTAGATGCGTTTCGATAAGCTTCTGTTTGTGTCAGGAATATCGCTGCACGTTAGAATAATCCCACGCTGTCGAAAACTGGGGTGATGTTGATTCCTGTTACAAACTTCCATTCTCCTGAGGTGAGCCGCGTATCGTCTTTTCGTTGATACATAAGCCCGGGGTTGTTTTTAGATCCGGATATCTTGATATTGGTTCCCGACATTACTATTTCCAGCGTTAGGAGGAGTCCTGCTCTAAAATATGTGCTCCACTTCATCTGTAATGCGAGGTTCTTATTTAATTCCGCTGTTCGTCATAGGGTCTTTTATTGTGTCAGGTCATAGTGTTTCGGATACGTATAGTTTAACTAATCTCATCGTATCGCGTCGCGTTTTCCGAGTTATTGTTTATAAAACAAATTCTTATAGCGCCGTCGCGGCGCGTTATCGTGTAGTGGTCCCTACTTTCTTCGACTTTGATTTCGATTATTCCGTCCGATTCATTTTCCCTGGCATGTATTGTTCCCGAGAGTGGGTCGTTTACGGGCTCTTTAATAGTGATCGTATAGTTTTTACGGTCTCGGTAAGTTTGGGGTTCAAGGGTCAGTGGCCGCACTACATGTGCCTCGGCTGGGACCATTGTTCCTCCATTGGACCATGTATCCGATAATTTTCTTGCAATATCCACGCCAGATGGGCGGGATTTCGTTCCGAAGTTTGTCGACTGTTCGCGTGATATTGAGTGATGCTAGATTTCGCAACTTGAACGCAGTTTCTGAATAGCATCGTTCGCAAAGGAAATTTAGTCCATATTGGTAGCTGACGCATTCGTAATTTCTGATAATTTCGGATTTGGTTTTACGAAACCTATCACGAAATGTGAGGCGTTCGGCCTCCTGACGGCTTCCTGCCTGCGTATAAATCTTGTGACATGTTTCGCACTCCCTAGCTGGCGCTACCTCGAGCAGTGTCGCCCCGCAGATGTTGCACGAGACTGGTAGCGTGATCTTCGAAAGTATATGCGTATTTAGAAATCAGATGTACTCGCCCCAATTCTCTTGTACAAGCTGATGATAACAGAGTTGACAAAATATTTTTTTGTGATCGTATCCGTGTACTCCTTCCTTGGTTTGAAACGAGTACAAGCCTTCTAACGCGTCACAGACTGAATAATAGTCCATTGGCTTTTTATTGTTTTCGAAAGTTTTAATCCTTGTTTTCTACGCTTAATTTGTTATTTTTAGACAAAGGTCATTATAGTTTTTTTGATTTATTTAATATCTTCCATGCGGCGCGTTATTTGTTGTGTGTGTCTTCTCGCGTGCGCTAAATCTTTATAAATCGCGAGTTCACACATATATTTATTAACTTCCCGGCGGATTCCTTTCAAGAACGAATAAATAGCCAATCTTTCCCTGTCTTTGTTTGAGTCGGTGATTTCGAATACTTCTGCTTTTGCTAAATTTCCCTATACTATTGTAGGCGAGGAGGAGTTCTGCTACCCTTGTGCCGTATTTGTTTGCCGACTCACCGCGTCTCTGTGCTGACCACGTAATTTCTTTTCTGAATTCGATTAATTGATTTACTAATATTCTCTTTGCTTTGTCGTCCAGTTCCTATATGCTAGAATACTTGTACCGGTACAATTATACGGCGTCGTTGAGAACAGGATTTTTTTTGTTTAATTAGACTTGTGTCTCGAATGAGCGTTTAAAACTCTTTCGCGGCGGAAATACACCGTTCTCGTTTGGTAACACTGGGTATAATTGGTTCGCTACCGCTTGATACCGTAATGGTTGCTCTCCCCCCTCGACTAAAATCGCTACGAAAGCGATGCTGTCGTCCTTTGGAAGGGGCGGGGCCTGTATTTGATATTCGTTCGGCTGCGGCTGAGGTTTTTTTTCCCCTCTTCGCCTCGTTTTCTGGTTTTTCCTTTCGCGATCCCAAATGCAACAGTAATTGTGTTACCGAATTTCAGAAACTTCCTCAAATGTAAATTGAGAATCCGTATATAGAATGTAAAGCATAACCGTAAATTAATGTGTCAGCTACGAATTTAATGTGTCTCGCTATCATAAACAAGCCAATTATTCCAGCGGAAGCTGAGCCGAACGTCTAACACTTCCCCATATTCTACCCCATGATTCCGCAAGTCTCGCCATAGCGTTCTCATAAAATAGTCTCGTGACTGATAGTCCGTCCATTCTAGAGCTTCTGCCTGTCATGCTCATCACGATTGAATTTAGCACTGCTGGCTTTTCTACCGGGAACATTCAGTGATGTCTCAGTGCTTGTATTTGCGCTCGCGTGTATATTTCGCTTTTCGTGAGGTTCGCGGGGTCCGTATAATTCCATGTCGGTTTTGTTTTTGGTTTTAGCGTGTTCGGTGTTATTTTTTTTATTACCGATCCTGGTAGTATTGTATACCATTCATACTCTAATTGAAACATAGGCGGAATTAATGCATTACATGTAGTCTCTGTCCCGAAAGTTTTAAGAATGTGCGTTCGCGGAGTTAAAAAGTACTTTTTGTCGTCTTTTATTACAGGTGTTCCTGATAACAAGTGCTTTCTTCCCTACGTTATACTTTCACTTGCACGCATTTCATTAAGTATACCACTTCGCCCGCTACTAACCCCATATATCCGCTCTTTTTAGTGATTTAATACGCGAATAAATCCGGTGCTGCTGTTGCGATGCTGAGCGCGTTTGCTATTACTCTCTTTACGAGTTCGCATTTTTGTAGAATTGAATCGTGATACAGTTGATTAATTTGTCCCTTTATGTGTTTTTCTTCATAAACGAATTTCGTATTTACATACGCAAATATGTCCAAATTATTTACTGACGGAGGCTTTACAGTTCGAAAATATTCCGTTTGCAGACCTTCTAAAAATAATAATTTTAGGTGCTTTGTACGAACAAGGTCAGATCCGCATAAGTTTACTGTGCCGACCGCTGTAAACGCGAACGTGACTTGCGATGATTCCATAATATACACCGGTCTTTGCGCGTTCCGTTCCTCCGTAACTTCATTTACTTCGCCTGAGTATAACTCCGCGTATTTATTGAATTCGCATGTCGTAGGGGGTCCCAAAACGCGTATCCGTCTTCTGAGTCTATACATTGGTCTTGTGTGAGTGTGCAATTCGTTCCTGACCTCAAAACTATCTCATTCGTATTTAAATTAACCGATGCTTCGTATTCTTTTAACATTGTTTTAAGGTATCCTGAAACCACCACCTTATCATATACCCCGTATAGGTCCATGTACGTGCCTGCCTGTTCGCAATTCCCTGAGTAATCTAGTTTTCCCGCGAAGGTCATCGGGTGCACAGTTGTCCCGTTTATTTTCAAGTTAGTAATCATCTCATCGCGAAATCTGTGCGTTCGATGCATATGCATTGTTTTGCACTCTTCTCCCGTTATCTCGTCGAGGAACTTGACCTCGCCTCTAAACACGTCGCTTGAGTGCGAAAATGCGCCGCAGGTTTTTCTGTTTTCTTAATAAACTAAATAAAAAAAAACTAAATAGCTCTATAATCATTGGGTTTCCATATTATCAAAAGCGGATAAAGTAATCTAGATAAGCGAATGGCTAACCTGTGCTTATGTAATGATTTACGACATTCTTTACGTCCAATACATTTTAGTGCTAAATTAAGGCCTCGCAATGGAAAATACGGTTATTATTTGTAAGTGTTCCTTGCTTGCACGACATATTACCTAAGAAAATGTTCCATTCTTATTTACTTTTTGTGTATCGTATTTATATTTTATTAACGAATAGAATTACCGAAGATGATTTGAATCAATGTGAATACAATCTTCTTAAAGGCTATAGCCGGGTTACTATGGTGAAATGGCCCCCTTGGAAAAT